>PVIA01004056.1:0-149183 GCA_004024845.1 Tonatia bakeri
TTATTAGAAGTGGAAACCATGGCTGAAGAAGAACTGGACAGAAATGGACATTACAGAATCCAGTTCTTTGGAACAGGAGCTTTTGATTAACCTGAGGCCCATCTGAAGTACTGCTGGATTTATGGAAATTGAGGTGGTGAACTTAAAGACATGGTAATTTGGAAGAACACAGACTGTTGTAAAAACGAAAGTCAAATGAGAATGAACTTTGTGAACCACCAGGACAAGAGATGTCTACGTTTCCAGGAGTGTACACCTCCCAGACGGCCCCAGGCTGCTCGCCACCAGTCTTCTTGAGTCAAAGGGTGGACCCAGGTGGGCAGCAGGAGTAGCTGCCCATGGTGCTGAACCCCAGGGCACCCCCGCAGGCAAGAACGAGGCAAGACCATAGTCCCTCCGTGCAATTTCCCATACATTCCCCTCCTCCGTAAAGGAAGAGCTCAAAATCATCATTTCCCTGCCAAGGGCATCAATAAGCTGCCAAGTTTTGGTGTGATTTGTTATAAAGCCTTAGTAACAGGGATATAATTTTACCCAACATAATCTGGGCCTGATTTTCAATGGTGCCGTTCATGAATGATCGTCACTCTTTAATAAAATGTTTATGTGACTGTGGTTTATGTTTTATGTGGCTAATGGTCAAACTGCCTAACTACTTTGATAGTTAAGTAGTAAAGAAAAGAAAGGAATGGAAGGTGTTATGGGCCGAGTTTTATCTCTCCCAAAATTCGTGTTTTGAAGCTCTAACTCCCAGTACCACCGAAAATGTGACTGTATTTGGAGATGGGGCCTTCGAGGATGTAATGAAGTTTAAAAGAGGCTGTCAAGGTAGGCTATCACCCGATAGGGCTGGTGGCCCTATGAGAAGAGAAAGACACACCAGGGAACTCATGCACACAGAGGAAAGACCACATGGTAACACACCACAGCAAGAAGGCGGTCCCCTGGCAAGCCAAGGGCAGAGGCCTCAGGAGAAACCAAACCTGCCAATACCTTGCTCTGGGACTTCCAGGCTCCAGAACGATGAGAAAATAAATTTCTTAATTTCTTTCTCTCTCTCTCTTCCTTCCTTCCTTCCTTCCTTCCTTTTCTTCCTTCCTTCCTTCCTTCCTTCCTTCCTTCCTTCAAATTTTTATTTTTTTGATTTTAGAGAGAGAGGGAGAGAGGAAGGAAGGGAGGTGGGGGGGAAGAGAGGAATTGATTGATTTGTTATTCCACTTATTTATGCATTTGTTGCCTGATTCTTATCTGTGCCCTGTCTGGGGATGGAACCTGTAACCTTGGTTTACTAGAACAACACTCTAACCAACTGAGAAACCCACTGTCCAGGGCAAGAAAATAAATTTCTGTTGTTTAAGCCGCCTGTAGACCATTGTTGTGCTTTGTTATGGAAGTCCTGGCAAACTAATGCAAAGGGGAGCCCCATAGACTGAAAAGAAAAGAAAAAAAAAGAAGCCCTGGCCAGGTAGCTCAGCTGGTTGGAGCCTTGTCCCAACGTGCCAGGGTTGTGGGGTCAGTCCCCAGTAGGGGTGCACACACATGAATCCATGTGTACGCAAAGCAACAAACTGATGATTCTCTCTCTGTCTTCCCTTCTCTAAAATCAATAAGTAATTTTTTTAAAAAGACATAACAAAACATTTGAAGAAACAACACTAAACCATAATGTCTAAAGATGCACACTTGATTACAGAACCATTAAAAATTATAGGAAAGGGATTACTATGAAAGTTAGAAGAATACAGGCAGCCTTTACATGGCTCTAGAACACACAATTTCAGTTCTCACAGGTTAATTAAATTACATCAGTCCTCCAACAACATGGTTCAAATCTCATTTATCAACAGTGTATTAATTTTGAGAAACTGCATAAAGTACAAACCGCACTCATAGCTCTTCGGACTACCAATCACAACATAATAATAGATGTGCATCATGATCAACGACCAATCACATCACTTCTTTCAAAGTCTGTCAGTGATCGGTCACTCCTCATGCTACTCAGTTCACACACAGACAACAAACCATGTATTCATGTTGCCTCCTTGTCTCCCAGTAATAAACCTGCATAATGTTTTACCAAAAGGAACAACTGAAAGAGGAAACTGGCCAACAAAGAAGAAAGTGCAGCAAAGAAATGAAAGCTGATATTTGGAAGTAAACTTTCCGTGGAATGGGGTTACCAAAGAAAGAGCTGGCCACAGCACTGCCAATTCTGCTCCCACTTGGAGAAGCCAGGCGTGCAACCACAGGAACTGCAATGAGGGACCTTACCGACATAAACAAGGAAAGTGTCTGACGTGGAAAAGATGAAGAGATGATGTCGGCAAAAACGTCCCATAAAAGGAACTCTTGGAGGTACTTGCCAACAATGAAAGCACAAAGGATAAGTTTTGGGAACTGGTCCAAACTCCAAAAGAGGAAACTGAAAACTCATCAAGGCTTAGTTAGAAAAGACTCTTGTCCTAGATTATAAGGCAGAGATGGGAAGAAGTGGGAGGACGTTGTTCAAACTACTTGTGATATGTTTTTACAAAGAAATGAAAGCTTAATCCTCAGTGTTGCTAATGGTTTAAATTACAGTCTACTATAGTTCACTATTTTCTCATTTCCCTATACAATTACAAGAGTAAGAGTTGTTAATGTTTTGCTCAAGTGTTTAAAGGTCCCCGAACAATCACCATTTCCCCCAGTGATTACTGAGACAGCTTACCAGGGTTTAGGCATGCACTATATCACCTGGGTGGTACCACAGCACCTGCGAACGAGCACTGCCTGCAGCTGCTGTGCAAGGAGGGAGGGATGCAGCAGAGGAAGAGCAGCTGGGTGACTGGCAAAGTCCTCCTTCCTGACCAGCCTGGCAGTTATAAAGGTAGTTGCCTTATGATAATTTGTTAAGCTAAAAAAAATGTTTCTGTGACTCAAATCCATGAGAGCAGGGGACAAGTCAATGTGGGCCCCATCTGTGGTCACCTTTCTAAAAGAAAAGGGAAAAAAAAAAAGCCACAGAAGGAGGAAAGTGATTTGGCAAAGGGCACAAAGGCTGCTGTCAGACATGAAACCAGAGCCCAGGCCTTCCTGGCAGCCAGGCCTGCGCTCCTCTCTTTAAAGCCTGCCAATCTCCCATGACACAGACTTCCCCTGAAGGGCATCTTATTGTCCATTTCCAAGAGAGGTAATTCAGCCAGGTTTGAATGTGGAGGCGTGGAGGGTTTAGCTACATTACTTAATGCTACTAGGGGGGCCAAAGAGAGTCACTGACCTTAAAATTTTTTTCTTGACCATAAATTTTTCAGATGGAGAGGCTGGGCTTTGCAGAGAACAGTAAAACATTTTGCTTCCCTCATCCTAGGGCAACAATACACTCAAACTTAATGAATGCCATTCATTCTGCAGGGCCAAGGCAGTGCCGCTGTGGATTTATGGTATCGGAGTAGGTTCCAATCGATACTTGGTCCATTCTCCTAGATTTAACACTATAGCATAACATTCCCCCCTCACTTAAATACCCTAATAGCCCCTGATGTTGCTGTTTTTATACAAAATCCATCATGACTTTTATTTGCTTACTGAATTGGGGAATAAGTTTTCTCTCCACTTTATACACAGCTTTCATTAACACTAATAAGTGCACCTTATAGAACTGGGAGAGGAACTTCCATCCAAGTTAGTTGGCTAGTAAATTCAGAACAAATGCGAAAAGTCTCTTATGATTTATTCTCTTACTCTCGAAGTAATGTCCCTGACATTAAGGTAATTTCACAAGGCTGGGGAAAGTGGTACATAAGAAACGATATTTTACATTATATTTTTAGAAGCACAAAACCATGGCCCTTTTAACACAGTGTAAGCACAGTGTTGCATTTTTGAGTCTTTAAACACCAAGACAAGAAGGCAAATTAGTGAATTTAGGATTTACAAAGACAGAAACACACTGGGCATCATGACAATTTGTTTTTGGTATATCAAAAAATAGTTATTATTATAAAATATTTGTAACTACGTGTGGTGATGGATGTTAACTAGACTTTGGGTGATGATCATTTCACAATATATATCAAATCAGTATGCTGTACATGTGAAACTAATATAATGTTATATGTCCATTATATCTCAATTAAAAAACACACCAATAGTCTAAAAAATGAATTTTTAAAGATCGAAGCTTCATTTTCTTCAAAATGGCCTTTTCACAATGATTTAGAAATAGAAAGGGAAAACGCTCTGGTATCTAGAGATAAGTTAGACCTGTTACACATTTTGCAGGGGGAAGGAGTGACTTAGAACCAGCATTTCAGTAACAAGAGCATATGGTGTTCAGTTGGAAACCTGCAAATGTGGTCCACAACAGCGTCCCTGCCTTTCTGGCAGTGACAGGCTCCTGAAAAGAGGGCATTCTCTGCACTGTAGTAATTCTAGTCATACAGAATTAATATAGTCATATAATCATTAAATGCCCTGGGTTTAAGGGAACTCACTATTTAAAGGAGTTCTTTGATAATCTCATGAAGGGTTTCTGAAATATTTTTCAAATCAGTTTCCCTAGATGAGTCCCAACAGGAAGGTATCTCATTAGCTGGAAATCCCTCATTGGATAACACAGCGTTTACTTACATTTCAGAGCACAAAACACCCTGCCTTGTGTCACTCAAACATCCAGAGTCATGCCAGCAGGGCTGCAGGGATGACAAATGTGTCCAGTACCTGACCCTCAGCTTGAAAACAGCCTTTGAGGGGCAGCAACAAAGCTGTACTCATCTTAAGAATTAGGGATTCTGCCTTCAGGTTTTTATTCATTTATTTTTTTGATTTTGGAGCTTTTAAAGGAGGGGGGGGTCTCACTTTTTTCTGTCCTGTTTAAAAACCCAGCAGGTGCCATGGGATTTTGCTGTTATTCATTATGGGTTTTGAAGCTTTTTACTATGTTTCTGAATAGCCAATGGAGAAAAACAAAGGCTTCAGTGAGCAAGCTATTCATTAAGTATCCCACAGCCCAGGCAAACACACTCTGGAGATTAAGGAAATTATAAATTAAATAAGCATCCGTTCTTAAAGTACCTATAAAGCACCAGGACTTAGGTTCTTCCTCTCTTGGTAACTCCTTCTGTTATTAACGTTTACCTTGATTTTAAAGAGAGCAAACCAGGGCCATACGCTAGTTTTAGCTTTAATAGGCATACTGTGCTCCAAAGTAAGCCGGTCACATTCGCTAAAGCCCCGGGGCCAACTTTTCTACCATTATTTCCATGTAGAAGCAGAGCCACAGATGGCTCTATGGGTGGTGGAGGCAGGCAGTGAATGATTTGATTTATAGCAGGGGTGTCAAACTCATTTTCACTGGGGACCAGCCACATCAGCCTCGTGGTTGCCTTCGAAGGGCCAAATGTAATTTTAGGACTGTATATATATAACTATTCCTTAACTGTTAAGGAGTTGAAATTACATTCGACCCTTTGAAGGCAACTGCAAGTCTGATGTGGCCCCCAGTGAAAATGAGTTTGACACCCCTGATTTATAGGAGAAGACCACTGGATGGGTCTCACTGGATGGGTCTCTCTGCACGGGTTCAGAATGCTGATGATTAACTCCCCCTGGGCTGTCCCCTCACGGTTCCAAGCTCCCCTATCAAGTAGGCAAGGCTTCCACACTGGGTGAGACAAGGCAGCATATTTAGAATGGCCAGAGACACTATTTCTAGGCACCAAAAAGACAAGTTGCCACAAGAGTCTGAGCTGCTCAAAGTAAAGGCCACCTGCATCGGAATCTGGAGTGCTTGTCATTAAGTATGCACCCCCCAGACCTACGAAGTCAGAACCCAGGGAGTGAAAGTGGGAACCTTTGTATTTTCACAGATTCCCTAGATGACTCTTATGCATGAGTTTGAAAAGTATTAGTCTAAGAAAGCTATCTAGATACTTTAACTAACTCATTAGGTAGTTTTATTATCCCCAATATAATGGTGAGGCAATTGGGTCAGAGAGATTAAGTAGGAGTAGAGTTACTCTCCTACCAAATCACGTTAATTCTAACTCTACTGAAGGGGTTAGCAAACTTTTTCTGTAAAGGAATAGACAATAAATGTATTAGGTGTGGTGGGCTCCATGGTCTCTGCAACAGCTCCTCAGCTTTGCCAGAACAGTGTGTCAGCAGCCACAGACAGTGTGTACATGAATGGGTGTGGCTGTGTTCTAAAAACTTTGTTTAAAAAACAGCAGTGGACTAGATTTGGCCCATGGCTATAATTTACCATACTTTGGTCTAGTGCCTCATTAATTCCAACATGGGCACCATGAAACGTAAGTTTTTTAAAATATTAGCACTTAGCCCTGGCTAGTGTGGCTCAGTGAATTGAGCGCAGGCCTGCAAACCAAAGGGTCGCAGGTTCAATTCCCAGATCAGGGCACATGCCTGGGTTGCTAGCCAGGTCCCCAGTGAGAGGCGTGCAAGAGGCAACCACACATTGGTGTTTCTCTCCCTCCCTGTCTTTTTCCCTTCCCCTCTCTCTAAAAATAAATAAAATATTTAAAAAATAAAAAATAAGTATTAGGACTTAAAAGATGGTAAATATTAACGATTTGGACCCTCTCCTTAGTTAGAACAGCCCAATCTCCACCAGCAGTGGATAAACGAGGCATTACTACAGCCAGTGTGCACTGCTAAAGCTGCGGGACTCCAGCTGGGCACTGGGGTCGTTCACACGGTCACTTTTCAGTCCCTCAGTGTGTTCTCTGCGTAGCTGTCCGACGCTGGATGTAGCCAAAGGTGTCCTCCTAGACACCAATTCACCTCAAGCAAATAAGACAGATATGTCCAAATCTTTTAACTTTAGCTTCCTTGAGAGCAAACAAGTAAAAGTGCTACATACATTTTGTGACTGTGCAATACTTTCCAAGGAGAAGACTACTTTTTTTTTTTGAGGGGAAGAAAGCTTCACATGCCTATTGCCAGCCACTTGAGTTAGTTTTAATCTGTTATGATAACATTTATGAAGCCAATAAGACATGCATATTCCTGTTCCCTGCTAATCTTCCTCTGTTCCATCCTTCTTAAATGCACAATGCTCTACATGGTTGGATGACTCTGAGTAAATTAAATATGTTTCATTCATTCCCTAACAAATTATGAACCTAGATGGCTTAATCCCATTTTTATTTTTTTACAGAGCACTTACGATACAACTGTCTCCTGTCTAGAAACCCCATCCATACCTTAAACTGCAAAGACAAAATTTTATATTCAGATGTTTTGAAAGTGAGAAATAAATTATATGAGGGGAGTTATACTTAACTGACCAATAAAAAGAGTTTGCACATTGATATAGAAGATAGCTACATATCCACCAAGGGGTTCTGCTCCCCTTCCAAAGTAAACAATTACTGCTCAGAAGCAGCTGTCCAGCCAGGGACTCCATTTCCCAGCCTCCTTCCGTGGAGACTGGGCCATGAATTGGTTCTGGAATCTAAGCAGCAGAGGTGGAGGTAGTTAATCTGGTTTGCCTTTTCCATAATCTGTTCCTCCTTGTAATACTCACTGGAGACTACAAGTGGAAGATGGTGGCATCACAAGATGGAAGGAGCGTTTTTTTATTCCTCTGTCGCCCAAAGAGGAGCTAAAGGAAGGGCTAGCCAACCAGGAATAACAGGGGTATGAGCTAGAAATAAATTTTTACTAGATTGTGCCACTGAGATTTGGAGATGTTTGTTACAGCAGTTAGCCAATCTTAACAGAATATATCTGAGTTGGCTAAAAGAATGAAATCATGATTTACTGAAGGGTTTCTAAGCTGAATGCAAATATTGAGGAGTCATATGTATAAAAAGGCAAGATTATAATTTTTACCATTTATGCAATTTATTTATATGAGTTAAAAACTGGTCTGAGTGACTATTTATTAAATAAATTCTGATACTTAACATCTTTTATACCAATAAAACAATGCAACAGCTCTCCTAAATCACTGGATACTACACAAGGTAGAATGTACTGTATATTTTCAATAAGTACATTTAAAACATAAAGTGAAGCCCTGGCTGGTGTGGCTCAGTGGATTGAGCACCAGACTAAGAAGCAGAGGGTCACTGGTTCAACACCCAGTCGGGATACATGCCTGAGTTGTAGGCTAGGTCCCCAGTGGGGGACACATGAGAAGCAACCACACATTGATGTTTCTTTCCCTCCCTTTCTACCTCCCTTCCCCTCCCTCTAAAAATAATAAAATCTTTTTAAAAAATCATAAGGTGTAAACCAGAAGACAATCTGAAAATTAAATTTGCAGTCTCCAAGGCAGAATATACTGAACTTCAGTCATTGGGTGCCACTTAATGAGTTCTTCCATAGCTTCGTACCTCCAGTATTATTTTCTTCCCATTTTTCTGGAGCTTAAGGAGGGCAGTTATGAGGTAGAGTCCCCCACACAGAGACCTTTGTTCCCTATCCGCCCTACTGGGGACTCCAAGATAGTTTACTCTGGGCCCTTCTGGTTCTTGAGGGTCCTGGAGTTGTAAGATGCAGGTGAACAGCAGGAGGGTCTGAGGGAAAAGAACCGTTCATGCTTATCCCAAGTTTGAGTGGAAAGGGCCTCTGGAGGTTGATGGAGAAAAGATACACCAGAGAACTAACTGAAAGAGCCTAAGACACTCAAGGAAAGGAGCTTATCATGGTGTGGGCAGAGCTCTAGAAAACAGTACTTTCTTGTAGTGCTAACTAACCATTTTGGGCTTAAGAAAACATTTGAGAATCTGATGAGAGCTACGGAATGTTTCCTCTGAAATACATATATGAGCATTCACTTAAATACTTACCTAAATTCTGGGCCTATTTGAGCATCTGTAGCCCACCACTGAAACCCAGACTAAGAATTCCGAAGGGGGAAGGGAGGGAGCAAAGAAGGGAAAAAAGAGAAAGAACTCATGGGCACAGGCAACAGTGTGGTGACTGTGGGGGTGGATGGGGTGGAAGGATGTGGAAGAGGGTATAGGGGAGATAAATGGTGATGGAAAAAATAAAAAATACAAATCAAAAGAATTTTTCTCACCTACTAATAAGAAGATGAAAAAAAAGAATTCCAATTTTAGCTGGAGATTTAATAGCTACACCTCAGGTTGTTATAGGAACCCACTAATAAATAATGCAGATACTTCCCTACACAAGAGATGATAGAGCTACTTTTTCCATCTCTTCTCCTATGACTAGGGATGAGGAGGAGGAGGAGGAGGGAGAGAGAGGTACTAATATCACTCCTCGGCTTTCCTGGCCATCCTGCACTGACCCTAAACTCTGTGCCTTTGTCCAGTCTAGCAGTGGGGCACCATCAACGGATTTTTTTCTTAACTTTTTAAAACTTTATTTCGTATTAGTATTAATCTCATATAGAAGATGCAAAAATATAGTACACGAACCATAAGGACATTGTGCTACGTGAAATAATCCAGTCACAAAAGGATAAATATTGTATGATTCCATTTATATGATGCATTTAGTAATCAAAATGACGAAGTAGATAGTGGTTACCAGAGGCTGGGGGGGGGGAGGGCGCAGTTTGGGGGAGTTACTGCCAGTGGGTGCGAAGGGGCAGTTTGGGAAGATGAAAAGTTCCAGAGATGGTTGGTGGCAATGGTCACACAACAATGTGAATGTAAGTTATGCCACTGACCAGCATACAGAAAAATTATTAAAATGGTAGATTTTGATATATACATTTTATCACAATAAAAAATAATACAGAGGCCCTGGCTATACAGCTCAGCTGGTCAGAGTACTGTCCCAATAAGCCAAGGTTGTGGGTTCAATCCTCCGCCAGGGCACATACAAGAATCAACCAATGAATGCATCAGTAAGTGGAACAACAAATCAATGTTTCTCTTTCTCTCTAAAATCAATAAATAAAAAATGTTTAAAGTAATACAGACAGTTCCCATGTTCCCTATCTCCCAACAATAATATCTTACATAACCACAGTAAAAGTATCAAAATAAGGAAAAGGGCATTGATATATTTACTAAACTGTAGACCTTATTTGGATTTTACTTTTTCCATGTGCTCACTGTATGTGTGTGTGTGTGTGTGTGTGTGTTAGTTCTCTGTATTTTATCACATATATAGATTTGTGTAACCACCACCACAATCAGGACACAGAACTGTTTCAAACCCCCATTCCATAGATTAGGAAACTGAGGCATAAATTTTCACAACCAAGTCGTCAAAAAGTTTTACAGCCTATAGGTGCCAGAGCCAGGCATCAAACCCAGTTAAGAGCAGCTCTGAAGCCCATGCCTCTTAACAAAAGGCGGCTAAAAGTACTTACGGGGCCTATCTGGGACACTCAATGCGTCCGATGTGCCACTCGAGAAGTCTGCTGTCTGGTCCTTGGATATTTTATACTATATATGGCCTAATATAAAATAGGATACAGTGTATCACAGCATTCTACCTAAATTAGGTCAAATTCAGAATTTCATTCTGGGACTTAGAGTTAGTTCACTTAGCATTTTCTAGTTAAAAAAAAAAGTTATTTTGCCCTGGCTGGTATGGCTAAGCAGACTGAGTGCTGGACTGCAGCAAACCGAAAGGTCCCTGGTTCAATTCCCTGTCAAGGCACATGCCTGGGTTGTGGGCCAGGTTCCCAGTAGGGGGAGCACGAGAGGCAACCAATCGATGTACCTCTCACACATCGATGTTTCTTTTCCTCTCTCTCTCCCTTCCCTTTTCTAAAAATAAATAAATAAAATCTTTAAAAAAATTTTTTTTCCATTTTCCTGTTATCACTTTCCCCTGCCCCACCCATCCACCCCCACCTCCCTAAAAAATAAATTTTAAAGATTTTATTTATCTATTTTTAGAGAGGGAAGGGAGGGAGAAAGAGAGAGAGAAACATCAATGTGCAATTGCTGGGGGCCGTGGCCTGCAACCCAGGCATGTGCCCTGACTGGGAATTGAACCTGCGATGCTTTGGTTCGCAGCCCATGCTCAATCCACTGAGCTACGCCAGCCAGGGCTAAAAAATAAATTTTAATACTGGCATGAGACATGTTATCCCTGACAAAGAAAGAAAAATAACTTTTAGTTTTGTGAAAAATCTGTACTGAAATTTTCCAAGTTTATTGTTCATGATTTGCTTTACTTTTATCCTCAATAACAAATTCAAATCACTATCATATAAGTATGATAACATAGGTCACCTCATGTCACTAATTTGTACCTTTCATTAAGCAGGTATTTTAGTAATATCGGCTAAATAATCTCTCTATGGGAACAAAGTATTTTTAAAAATATATTTGACAAACACTAAATTTTCTTGTGTAATTTCAAAAGCTTTTTACCTGATTTACTTATTATTTAAACTATAAAGTTAATATATGTTCATTGCAAGAAGCCTATAAAATATCCATTATGATGCAGAGCGGAAAAAGCCCTAATAGTCCTAAACTCAACACCCAGCAGCAATTTCCTTGTATATCAGGTTCCCATGGGACTTTCCTGGAGTTAGACTACAATGCAGAGATTTTTTAAAACTGAAAACTCAGGCCCTGGCTGGCGTAGCTCAGTGGATTGAGCTCGAGCTGCGAACCAGGCATCGCAGATTCGATTCCCAGTCAGGGCACATGCCTAGGTTGCAGGCCATGTCCCCCAGCAACCGCACATTGATGTTTCTCTCTCTCTCTCTCCCTCTCCCTTCCCTCTCTAAAAGTAAATAAATTTTAAAAAAAACCCTGAAAACTCTAACTCACTGAAGAGTATAAATTTCCTGACACTGGAATCCAGTTATAGAATAAAACGGTGCTCTGGGTTTATAGTCTGGACTGTGAATACACATCCACACAGTCTTAAAGGACACCGCACAGTGAGCTACTGATGTTCACAACACGGGGAAATCATCGGGCCGCACACAGCAGGTCAACAATCTCACGAGTTCCTGCTGGCCCACAGACCGTCAGGTTGATGGGGGATACTTCTCTCCAGGACTGTGGAAGAACAAAAGTATTGCCTGTGCACTGTATGTATAATTTTACAAAACTATACACTTTTAAGAAAATATTTTGGTCTGGTCTCCTTATTTAGTAGAAACTGAGGCTCTGAGAAATTGTCTAGAACTCCATGCTGAGGTGGTGGCCAGGACTAGGCCAAGTTTCCTAGCATCCACCCAGGTCCTTCCCTCCTGCGGAGGCCCACGTCTCCCTCTGACTGGTCCAACCTGACCAGGTCACGGACAGCAGGGTTCCTACAGCTAATGTGGAAAAGGTCACACCCTCAAGAGATCTAAGTTCTCTATTCACCTTTTATCTCTAGCCTATCTGTAAGGAAAATTAACCTTATTCTTTTTTGTTTCTATTCATTTTAGAAACATTTCTCAAAGCACGTGCCCTTTACAAAACAAACACACACAACAAGGCCTCAGTGGTTCCTGTTTAGCTATTAAATTCGTGTACTTCGAGCTCCTCTGTTCTCAGTTACTATTTGCAAATCTCCACTCAGTTCACTTTTTTTACTGTCATGGACAGAAAGATTTCCTATAATCTCCATTCTTGAACTGAGGACAAATCAGTGATGCAGAAACTAAGTTAGGTCCATTCAGCTGCCAATCAACTCCTAAATTTAAATTAAATGGTTTGATCCTTACATATGCTTTCCTAGTTTTATATGAAAATACTGAGTCAAACATTTCCCAAAGTACTTGGTGTCTAAAATATCAGATTCTAATAATTAAATGGATGTTCAAACTTTGTCAATTTTTTAGGTAAAAGGGTAGAAGACAAAAAGGAGGAAATAATTCATTCTAACCCACATTTTATTATCTCCACTATAGTTTTCTACATTTTACCCTACGCCCATAAGATGTTGAAAATTATACATAATCAGTCTAAACCACAGAAAGATTTGAGATTCTTCTTTTTTTTTAAAGGAACAATATATTAAACAAAACTAATGTTGATAATTTATCTATGGGCATCAAATGGAGAAAAGGAAACAATTCGTTAGCACAAATCACATAATTTCTCTGTCCCACACAAATATTCAATTTTCATAGAGGGAAAAGAACCAACATGAGGAACTAAAACAAACAAGATAAAATTGTATCCACCCATATTTATTTCAACTTGGAAGCACCACCTGTGGTTCTGTACAGGTTTCCCAAACATCAATAACAGAAGAAAGCCACAATAGAAAGCAACAACTACACTAGGGAAACATCAGGACTGCGTGGATTCTCACAAATTGTTCAAGTATCACTAGGTCCTAGCTTGGGTTGGGGTCTGGACAAAGGGAGGAAAAGTACATGTTTTCCAAAAGGCACCAGGAAAGCCATCCTCAACATTGTTATTCAGTTAGCCTCTCCGTGGAGGATTAACAAGTTCCACCTATTGATAGGAAATACCATGTGGTACTCTGCTGTTTCACAGAACTATTTCACCCGAAAAGATGATCCGCCTCTCTATGCTGTAAGAATATGCATATATTAAATCCTACGCAAAACACTTTCAGGCCTGTAACCCATGTCCAAACTTCCCAAGACATAAGACAAAGTACCTTCCTCCTGAAATCATAAGTCCGCAGGCCAGGCTCAGGCCTTCCCCGCCACCAGTTCTGGCCTCCCCCAAACCAGCACACACATCGGCCAGTGAAAATGCAACAATGGTGGGAAAAGTCAGCCAGTGCCACAGCGCTACATCAGAGTCTGCTGTTTGAAAATGAGAAATCATTTTATAATGTGAACTACTTCATAATTGACGTGCTGAGCCTGAGATTTCAGGCACTGGCCCTTCTTAAATAGGTACAATGATGTATACGTAATACTGGACATTTATTTAGTACTATTTAACAATCATAAAAAAGCTACCATTTCTTGAAATTGTAACTGTTATAGTGTAGGCCTTTTATAGATGCTTTTCTATACATTATCTAATTTATTTTTCTTAATGACCCTACAGGGAGGCTTTAGCCATTCCATTTTATACAGATGAGAAAACCAAGACTTGGCACACTCCACACAGAGGTTTAGCCTGGGGCTAAAGCAGACCTTTTCCTTAACACCTGTTCTCTCCCCAGAAGGGGATTTCGCCTTAGACCAACAATTCCCAAACTGTACACCAGTTCTCCGGGTGCTGTAGCAACTTAGGCTCTTTAAACATTAAGAGAAACACACACAGTATACTTAACACGGTGGGCATTGCTGAACTGAAAGACTGCAAGGAGTTCACAGCCTCCACATTGGACCCCATGACATTCCCATCAACGGCATCATATCTTCGCGGAGTTTGGGTTTTCCGTGGTTGCTGCAGTAAAAAGCAAGTGCCGCAGAAAAATTAACGTGGGCCAGAAAATGAGAGCAGTGGGATCCGAGCTGGTCTCAAGATTTGAGAAATAGTAGACACTCATATCTCCTGTTGGTAATTGTGGTTATTTAAGAATGAGATTAAAAATATTTTTCTTTCAGTTACGTGTATTATTTTTTCAAACACCTTCTACGTTGTTTGGACACAAACACTTATTACGTGGTTTGCACCTAACTAGTATTTATACTAAGGCATGAAAACACTACTGAGATACTGAGGGCACCATGAACCAAATTTAGGAATCTCTGCTTCAACTTAAAACAAAGTCCATAACACAAACATCATAATCAGAAAAAGAAGAATTTAGGTTAAGACCATTTTTAAAGTTCATTCTCAATCGGCTTAATCTTTCCAATCCCATACAGTGTCCCCTGGATAATTTGTATTTTTTAAAAAACTTCTAAAACACATGCACGCAAATTACTGCTTTTTCTAATTCTTAGGTACTCAAGCAAAGCCTTTAAAATTACAGCCTCCGAGCTATGTTGGAAGAGACTGGGCCTCCTCTGCACACAGAGAACACACCCACCCGTGCCAAGGGGCGGGGCGCTTGGGAGAGCGACTGCCCCATCAGCTTTTTTGTGGTTTGCATCTTACTCTTAATGTATTGCTTTTAAGTTCTATCAGACTGCTCCAGGTTATTGTGTAAATTCTTGCTTAGAAGCTTCGCTCCCCCAGAGGTTTTTGTATGTCAACGGATGGTTGTTAGAACAAATTCAACGGAAATCCCTACTTTCAGGTGTTTCAAATTTGGGGTGTTGTGAAGAGGCAAACTTTACTCAGGGCAAACAACTCAACTGTGGTACAGCACAGCTGTGAGCTCAATCACGTTATTTCAGTTATAAAGCAGAACTGCTGTGGAACAGCACAGTTGTGAGGTGGGCCTGGGGTGAGGCCCTCTCTGGCTAGACAGCTCTGCCCTGCTAAGCTGAGATACCTTCCATGTTTCCACTTCAGCTCCAGCTCAGTTAAATGGCAGTCTTTAGTCTTAAATGGAAAAGGATAGTGCACACCAAGCCAGAGGGGAGATAACGGGTATAGAAATAAGTCCTCTCCCTGGTAACCTGACTGAGCCATCCTCATGCAAATGAGGGCTCCAAATTGTCACAGTTTTATTGGGTCAAAAAAAGCACTGTTCTGGTTGGTTAAAATAAAACTTCTCTGATTGGTCAATGAAGACGCTAATAGGAATATAGCTACACAGCTCTGATTGGACAGGGAAAGCCTCAGCTCTGTTGGTTGAAACAGAATTCCAAGAACTCCTTTATAAGAGCTGGCTCAGATGGCAGGAATATACACAGGCAGGCAGCTCCATGCAGGAGGGAAGCAGTTTAGTGTAGGCTTCTCCCTGAAGTATGGCTTTGTGAGAGAAGCCACTGTTTAGCAATGGCTGCTAGGCTGTTTTTAAATTTGAGACCAGTTAGCAGCCAGGAGTCCTTGGTGGTTATCTTCTTTCTTGGGGTCTACACGTATCAGATATTAAATGTAAAAAGCAAGGGGAAAGTTTACACAAATCCAGACTAATGGTTCCTTAGGGGGAGAAGTGAGTGGGTGCCTTGGGGAGGGGTGAAGGGGGCTCCAAGGACCTGGGGACACTCCAGTTCTGCAGGTGAGTGATGGGTACTCGGGTGTGTGTTCTGCTCTTATTCTCTAAGTTGTACCTCTAAGTTTTATACTTTCTGAATGTACAAGCCTGTCCTGAAAAAGTCTAGCCATTGTTAATATAATGAGAATGGCTTGTGTGACATCGACGTAACCTGGCAGCCAAGGAGAGTGGTCTGGAATGCACATGCGTGAACAATGATGACTTCACTGTACTAGTCAGTGGGGGCAGTAGACACGGTTAAGTGAGCACGTGTACTTACGTGGCTGTCACACTGTAAATGACTGAGTAGAGCAATGAATCTGCATCAAATGTTGCATTAAGTTTGAACATTCCTCTGTGAAACTATTCAGATGATTCAGAAGGCACAGCTATGGGTAACTGATGATTGGCAGCTTCATCACAACAATGTGCCTGCTCATGGATCGTGTCTTATGCAGAGTTTTTTTGGTGAAACATCAAATCACCCAGGTGACTCAACCCCCTATGGCCCAGATTTGGTGACAGGCAACTTCTAGCTTTTCCTAAAACCAAAATCACCTTTGAAAGGGAAGAGATTTCAGACCATCGATGAGATTCAGGAAAATATGACAGAGCAGCTGATGCGGACTGGGAGAACTGTGTGAGGTTCCAACGTGCCTACTTTGAAGGGGACTGAGGAACCATGTTCCCATGTACAATGTTTCTTGTATTTTGTATCTTCTTCAATAAATGTCTCTATTTCTTATATTACATGGCTGGATATGTTCTGGACAGACCTTGTATATTTCACAGTGGCAGCACCAGAATTCCCATACAGAAGGGCCTTGGAAGTTGGAAGTGTGTCTTATCTCTAAGCTGAGTTTACTCAAAACCCATCTGCCTTTACTTGAGTATATGCTTATCTGGACAGGCTCTGGAGAGGGTGATGAGTTTAAGTGGAAAGTTACAGTTACTTTTGGGTGCCAAGGAAATGAGATAACAAATTAGCATTTCTTTATCACTCTTGATTTATACTTCCCAAACAATATCCAACTAGCTTTTTTGGTCTCTTTCATTCTTCTTCAACTTCTTCTACTCTCCCTTCCCCACTTAAGACCTGAGGACAGAAAACTCTTCTGATTTTCATTTACAGCCTTACTTAAAAAACAACAAGAACAACAACAATAACTCCTGCTAGAAATGACAGAAGCTAAACATGCATAGTTGGACCTCCTAAGGGTAAGAAAAATAGGTCGCTACTGCTATCTTAAAGCTGGGAGACCTCCCCTCGGGGGCAATCAGTACAGTGTGGGACCATGGTGGACCCAGGTGTATCTGTCTTCATTGCCCAAGTTCTTCCCACTAACATGACCTAAACATGAATGAGTATCATCATCCAACTGGTTCAAAGAAAGGATGCCTAATATTCAAGAGCAAGCATTTTACTTCCATTATCTCATTTCCACAACAACACTATCAGGTTACGCACAATACACTCAATGTGCAGTTCTAAAACCTAAGGTTAAAATAAGTGGGTTTTCCAAAGTCACATACAGAACAAGGGGCGGCATTAGGACTCGATCTCGTGCCCCAAAGCGGATCTCTTAAGCACTACCTGAACCCCCTCACTGAGCCTCAGGGAAGAGGTTCTTGACCAGCTTCACGAAAGTGAAGACCCTCTCCGGTCGTAGCTCCACTTCCCCTCCCGCCCCCCAATCTACCGGAAGCACCACCGAAATTCCCAAAACATGAATCGGTTAGCCTGCATCTGAACTCAAACCAAACAACGTGATGATTTCCTCGGTCTGGAGATGCCACTTGCTAACTGCAAAGTTTAATTCCAGCCAGAGCACGTCTTTCGGGGACAGGAGAGCAGCCCCTACCCTCCAGCGCCCGCACCCCTTGGTGGAAGGAAGGCAGGCAGAATGCTGGTGCGTCCAAGTGGAGCCCGGTCACTCTGAGGCCAGCCACAAGGCCCGGGGACAGCAGGGAGCGCCAGGCGATGAGAGGTGACCCTCCTTTGCGCCTGCAGACTGCATCTGGGAGAAACACCGGCGACCCCCACCCCCACCCCCCGCAACTTCACCACCACCACCACTTTCTTCAAACTCTTTGAACTCATTGGAGGGAAAGGAGGGGAACCAGCAAAGACCAGAAAGTTCTCTGCACACCCCCGCCCACCAGTTATATATTCTAGGGATGTAGGAAGGTAACCGAAGCAAAGATAAGGGAGGTGCCCCAGGAAGACCCCTCCAGCCCTGGCTTTCCCAGAGGCCGCAGGAGAGAGGCAAGGCGCTCAGAGTCTAATCCCCAAGCAGACAGCGATCTGGGACGCCGCAGGCGCAGCGCTCCCATCCCTGACCTCATCCACCCCCAGATCAGAGGTCCAGGGAGTGGGGGGCTCTGGCTCTCAGATCGCACTGTACCTTTTTCTCCCTCGCTGGACGGCCCCACTGCAGGAACGGATGCGGGGGACAGGGCAGGGGTGAAAGGAGAAGATGGGGACCGGCTCACGCAGGCTCCCGCGGCCCCTGGGCCTCGGCGCCGCCCAGCGCCGCTGCCTCCAGCCGCCGCTCTCCAGGCTGCGCTCCCTACTCCCTCAAGTTACCTGTGGCCGAGCCTGCTGCCCGCCCCGCTGGGCCCTCCGCCCCGCCCCGCCCACCACGCCGCAGCTCCTAGACTGGGGCCGCAGCGCCCCGCAGCGGCCGGCGGGGGGCATGGTGGGGGCCGGGGCAGGTGGGGGCCGGAGGCCCTGGTCTGCAGCCCACTCCGGGCTTGGGGCCCCTGCCCCTTTTGTGCTGGACCCCGGCTGCCCGGAGAGGTCACCTTTGCAGAGTGGGAGGAAGGGGGGCTGTGGTGGGGTGGGGTTTTCCGGGCAGGGTTGCCAGGAGGTTTATTGAGGGAAAGGGGAATCAGGAGGAAAAACCGTCTCTCAACCCCTGGCCAAGTGGATATTTTAATGTACCCGTTGTTCACTTAACCGTGGATGCTCAATGGAAGTGAACAACAATGCTGAGTGATCCAGAGAACTGGAGAGGGAAAAAGACGACTTTATTCCAAACAACTTGATGGAACCATGCATATGAAACCGGCAAAATCTTTGGGCCTTCCTGACTCCTATATACAAAACGCACCTAACATACCATTAACTCCTCTTTTTGTCTGTTTTTTCAGTTACTTCTTCAGTATCTAGAAGAGTTCCTGAACACAGTGAGCACTCAATAAATTATTATTGAGTGAATATATGAATGAATGGCACCTCATTCAGCCTTTTTCAAGAAGCCAGGCTGGTTATCTGTTCTCCAAACATAGAGCTGGCACGCTAGAGTGGAGCTTCAGTCTTATCTGAGGTTTGGGACAAGCTTATTTTGAACCTTATTTTTCTTATCCTCTCTGAAATAGGCCTAGTTTTCAGGAGGAAAGAAACATGATGATCTCCTCCTTTTTCTTAAGATATTTGTCTCTCCTTCAGGGAGCATGAGGCAGAGGAAATAAAAGGAAAGCCCCTACACATACCAGGGAAGGTTAAGTGCTCCGGAACTCCCCTCCCACCCTCTGGTCAGAGCCACAGTTTTCCTTGGAAGAGTGTGGAACCTCTCTTCTGAGTGTCCTTTGGCCTTCTTCAGATTTGTTTCCCCATACCTGTCACACCCCATCTAGAGCTATTAGGAAAAGACATTTCCTTCCCCTGCCTATTCGTATCTCTGAATTTCTCTGCAGGCAGGTCTCCACGCAGTTCTAAGTGAAACCCCGAAGTCAAGATATGTATGCATGACCTTTCAGTCAGATCATTTCTTGTTATACTTTTTCCATATTAGAGAATCTTTCTAACCAGTCCCCTAAATAAACTTTCAAAGATCCAGAGTGCTCTATTCCTGAGGGGTGCTTTTATAACAGCATCATAAAGTCACAATGAGATGGAGTTTTAAGTTACATTTATGGGCAGTCAGAGCAATCACTCATTAATTCTGCTGAAAGGAACAGAATGCTGAAGAAGCCAGCCTGTAAGATATGTGAGTGCTGCTGGGAGCTGACTGCCCTGCATTTGTTCCCAGACTTTGATGAATGAGGATTCCTGGCAGGGGGACCTCATGAGTGCCAAAGCAAGCAGTGCATGAGAGCTGCTTGGAGATCTTGCTTACTTATCTCCAAGTGGGCACACAGTTTCTGGGCAACTAATGAAAGGAGACTCCTAAACCTCCCTCTATGTGAGAAGGGCTCCCAGCCTGCCGTTCCCTCTGCTCAGCTCAATCAGTCAGCCTCATAAACCCACCTCACCAGCATCTCCTTTGGTCTCATGAGAAAGAAGTCTGCTCTGCCAATAACTTTAACTGCTCTCAGAGAATATAATCTCCTCCAATTTCCAGCAACATTTCTTTAACAAGTTCACTGTACTAGCTATTTTTCACATTGGTAGCTTCAGATCGTCCTTCAGCCCCCCATTCTGACTCCTGTCCCTGCCACTCCCTAACACTGCCCTTGCTAAGGCTTCCACTCAAGAGATCTTCCACGCACCCTTCCACGACCTTATTCTCCTCCTCCGGGGGAAACCACCATCCTGAAATTTGTGGTGATAATTTTATCATGGATAAATTTAATACCCTTAAACATGACATGATTCAGTTTTGCCTGGTTTTGAACTTTTTGTAAATGGAATCATTCTATGTGTCTCCTAGACAACTTGCCTTTTCCACTCAGCATTCTGTTTCTGAGACTCAGCTTTTCGATTTCTCTGCTATACAATATTTCATTGTGGGAAGATGCCACAATTTTTCCAGTCTACTTTTGGACATTGGTTTGGCTCCAGTTTTTTGGAAAAAAAATTTTTCTGAAAATTTTGCTATTGCAAAAATGTTGCTATGGACATTCTTAAATATTTCTCCTGATGCATGTGTGCAAGAGTTTTTAAGAATATATATGTACAAATGAAGTTGTTGGGTCTCAAGGTATGCATGTGTTCAAATTTGCCTAAAAGGCAAATTGTTTCCTAAACTGGTTATACCAGTTTCCATCCCCATCAGCAGTGTAGGCAAGGCCCCTTGGTCCACATCTTCACCGGCGCTCAGTTTTTCTCATGTGTGGGGATGTGAAAGAATTTCACGTTGTGGTTGTGACTTGTGTTTCTCCACTTGCCAGTGTGATCAAGCATTTTTAACGTTCCATAACTATCCTTATTTTCTTTTTTACCCTGTATTATATGTTTTGAGAAATCTTTCCCAACCCTGAGGATGTAAAAATATTTTTCAGTATTCTTTTCTAAAGTTCACAAGTTGTGCCTTTCACATTAAGTCTGCATTGCATCTGAACTTTGTTTCTCTCCTCGTTTGCAATGCTGGAGCCACTGCGTGTGTGAATGGGTCTGTTTAGGTCCTCTGTTTTGTCCCATTTGCATGTCCCTGAGTTAGTACATACTGTCTGAAAATCTGTGCTTTTATATTAAATCTTCTGATCATGAAAGTCCTACCCTTACTTACTTCTTTTTCATATTCATAAGGATCTCAATTATTCTTAGCCCTCCGCCACTCCATAGGCAGTTCAGAATTAGTTGGTCAGGTCCCATGAAAATTTGGGGATTTTGGTTTGGAACTGATTGCAGTGGATCTACATGGTAGACTCACTATTCACTTACAACTGTGTGTTCCCTTCCCACCTTTGCCATCTTTTCCTATGGTGGCGTAAACTTCTCTGCCCCACTGCTGTGGGACTGTGTGGCTTGCCTGGACCATGTTGGAACAGAAGCTTTAAATATGCTGTGTGCTTTAGTGCTTCTCCCAACTGCCTTGAGCTCGTCCCTTCTGCCACAAGAATAGCATGGCCAAAGAATGGCTGCGCCTTCCACTGGGATCGCAGAGTGAGAAGACACATGAAATTATTCAGAGCCCAGTATACGTGGTATGTGTTTGAAGCACATGTGGATACATTTGGAGGTTTCTCTTCAGTTTATTCCCCTTCGTTAAGAACTGTCTCCCCACTCATGAGAGTAGACCTCTGTAGCCACCAACTGTGCCCCCAGTCATAATGAACTAGACCATTAATTCAGCATATTTTTGAGAATTTGACCATCATCAAACTATAATATTACACATAGAATACAATGTAATGATGTGCCCTAGAATTGTGCTTCATGGAAAGCTGGACCACTATGCTAGGCATTAAGGATAGATAGAATGGTGAGCAAAAGGGAGTGGTCCTAGTGGTGAATACAGTCCTCAGTCAATTATTAAATTACAGTTGAGTAAATCCTCTGAAGGCATAACAGTATGTGGTGCTATGTAAAGTATGATTAGGGGAGAAATTAGGCCAGTAATGTACCACTGGCCCAAACTCAGCCAATCAGAATTTCTTGCCTGGGAATCAAAGTATGAGACATGGCTCGTCTCTTCACACAACCACATCAAAATTACAACTAAAATATAGAACAACCGTCACTCAGAAACATCAGAAATCGAGTTGAATGAAAGTCTGACAACTACGGAATTAAAGAAACTATATCCATCCAGACTGGTAGGAGGGGCATGGACTCAGAATGGGCTGGCCTTACACCCACATGGATCAAAATTCAGGAAGGATATCTCAGGAGGCAGGAGTTCCAGACCCACACCAGGCCACCGAGCCCAGGATTCCAGAGCTAGGAAGATAAGTCCCCACAACTTCTGGCTGCAAAAAACAGTGGGGATTGAATCGGTGGAACAGGCTGCTGGAGCTCTAGGCAGTTCCTCTTAGCCCACACACGGACTCACCTACTCAGACACGCTCCCTCTGAGCTCCAGCACCACAGCGGCAGCTTGAAGGGCATCCGTGGCACACAGAGAGAGACCGAAGTGTCTGACATCAGGGTGAGCACAGAGCCGGTAGGCTGGTGTCATATCTGAGATTCCATCAGTCTGGCTAACACTGTGTGACTCACCCTTGGAGATCCACAGGGGCTCTAACCCACCCAATTTATGGGCCCACCCAAGCTGCTTTTCCATAACAGTGGCTGGTCTTGTCTCCTAAATCCTATCAAACGAACAACAGCTGGCTTCTGTGAGCCCTAGCTGCAGCGATTAGAATCACAGTTTAGTTTCACCTGGGAATCTGCAAACCCAGCACAAGTAGCAGCCATCTCAAATTGTTTTACAGTTCATGCAGGGTGTCTGGGCAAAACACAGGCGGGGGCTGACCTTTGCCTGCACTACACGGGAAACCCCAGGGCCAGCGCACCCAGTGTATAGCTACAGACCACGTCAGAGCACTGCCACTCTGCCCCTGCTCAACTGAGCCTCCACGGAGGGTGGAGTTTGGTGGTCATTGGTTATAGTCAGTTCTTGCAGCTGACTGACCTGAGTAAAATGAAGGTTCCTCCCATTGACCTGCCAACAGTGACCAAGGCTCAACTACAAGAGGAGGGTGTACTCAGCCTGTGCGGGGGCTGCATCTCGAGCACCCAGCTTGAGTGATAGAGGAGGCTGTGCCACTGGAGCCCACAGGACACTTACTACTTTAGGCCACACTACCAAGACATGGAGTCAAAGCAGCTCTACCTAATACATAGAAACAAACACAGGGAGTCTGCCAAAACAAGGAGACAAAGAAACATGGCCTAAATGAAAGAATAGAACAAAACTCCAGAAAAAGAGCTAAGCAAAATGGAGATAAACAATCTATTAGATGCAGAGTTCAAAATACTGGTTATAAGAATGCTCAAGGAACTTAGTGAGGACCTCAGCTGCATAAAAAAGACCCAGTCAGAAATAAAGGATATGCTAATTGAAATAAAGAACAATTTGCAGGGAAAGAATCGTAGAATGGATGAAGCCAAGAATAACATCAATGATTTGGAACATAAGGAAGCAAAAAACAACCATGCAGAGCAATAAGAAGAAAAAAGAATCCAAAAATGAGGACAGTATAGGCAGCATCTGGGACAATTTTAAGAGGTCCAACATTCTCCTCATAAGGGTGCCAGAAGGAGAAGAGAAAGAGCAAGAAATTGGAAATCTATCTGAAAAAAATAGTGAAAGAAAACTTCCCTAATTTGGTGAAGGAATTAGACAGGTAAGTCCAGGAAGCATAGAGTCCCAATTATGATGGATGCGAAAAGGCCCATTACTACAAGGCCAAAGGTTAAAGATAAATAGAGACTCTTAAGAGCAAGAGAAAACAAGTTAGTTAGTGAAAGGTTGCCAGATGGGAGGGAGGAAGGGGGAGAATGGGAGAAGAGATGAGGGGATTAAGAAATACAAGTAGGTAGTTACAGAATAGACTTGGGGATGTACAGTACAGCATAGGAAACGGACTAACTGAAGAACTTATATGTATGGCCCATGGACATGAGCAATGGTGGGGGAATTGCCTAGGGAGTGAGGGCTGCTGGGTGGAGGGGAGCAAAGAGAGAAAAGTCAGGACAACTGTAATAACGTGATCAATAAAATATAATATGCCTTGGCTGGTGTGATTCAGTGGATTGAGCACCGTACTGTGAACCAAAAGGTCACCAGTTTGATTACCAGTCTAGGGCACATGCCTGGGTTGTGGGCCTGGTCCCCAGTAGGGGATATGTGAAAGGCAACCACACAGTGTTGTTTCTCTCTTTTTCTTTCTCTTTCTCTTACCCTTTGTCTAAAAATAAATAAATAAATATTTTTTAAAAAGTGAAAAATAATAGCTAATACTGTGCTTATTGTTTTAAATTATTTTTATATAGTTTAATGGATTTAATTATCCCACAGTCTGTTTAAAGTACATAACATTATCATCGGTTTAGAGATAAGAAAATTGAGGTACTGAGAGGTTAAGTAACTTGGTCCAGATCACACAGCTAGATAGTTGTGGTGCTTGGTTTGAACCTACGAAGCCTAGTTCATGAGCCTGGGCCCACTCTCACTGGGACAAGGTGGGTGGGACAGCCACCTCCTGCCATCTGTTTGAAAAGCACAGAAAGCCAGTTTTCATGAAGAGAGAAGAATGAAATGAGAAATATTGAGAGAAGCAAAAACAAGTTCCCTTTCATGTGAAACCTCCATTGTCTCCTGTGTTATTACAAAATAACCTTTGCCAGGATGATCCATCTATCTATCCATCCATCCATCTATCCATCCATCCCCGCTCCCTCCCTCCATCATCCCTTCCCTCCACTCATAAAAGATATGTACTGTTTCAGTTAGGATATGTTGTATTGCAAAGTTCAGAACACCCTACCTTCAGTGGCTTAAACAGAACTTCCCGATTGATTTGCCCCTACCACTTGTGTGGCATAAATCAGTTACAGATATGGCCAAGTAATTGATGCCCTCAGTCTTTGGGGCAGGCAGGCAGGGCCTAAAGTGGCCAAAGTCTCTGACAGTTACCTCTGCCTGCAGGCAGCTTGTCTGTCTATGTCAGCGTGGCACAGGACTCCTTTCCTATGTGCGCCATGACAGAACAGGATGGGAGAGCACTGGTGGAAGGAATGGACTTCTAATTTTCTCGTGAAATAAAAAGTCTGGAAGAGGCATTTTCAGGGTTGAGTGTAACAATTCAGCAAGGTAATCCAGGCCCTGTTCCTCTATATATTCTGCCAGCTGTATGACAGGCTTTTTGCCTGAGGCCTGTTACTTCGGGGCTGCAAGATGGCTTTCTACCTCCAGGCACCGTGTTCCACGCGGCCAAGGGCGGTATCAGGAGGCTCTTCTGACTCATTGGCCTCTTTTACTGGGAAACAAGCTTTTTTCCCAGAAGTTCCCTGGCAGGATTCCTCTTTATATCTTACTGACCAGACATGGAGGAGTCTGAGAGTTTGAGCATCTGACTTTTCCCCGTTTCTAGTTTGAGAAGCAGGTGAGGGAGAAGTGTTTGCGAATGGCTGGTAAGTAGCTGCCTGGCCGTGTCTGCCACTTCTGTTGGTAACGTTAAGTGAGTAATGTGTATAAGTGACAGTTCCTGGATTTCATTCTAGTGAATTTTTAATATGGTAATTTGTTCTGGAGAATCTGCTTTCTTGTATCATTGAATGTATAAGTTGGTATAACTCTCCCAGACAAAGTAGGGGTTGCCAAGTGCAAAGTGATTTACAGACATGTGGAACTTAAAAAAAAAATTTTATTTATTGATTTTTTTAGGGAGACAAAGGAAGGAGGAGAGAAACATAGTTTTATTATTTATACATTCATTGGTTGCCTCTTGGATGTGCCCTGACTGGGAATGGAACCCAAAATCTTGGCACATCAGGATGATGCTCCAACCAACCTAGCCACCTGGCCAGGGCAGATTCTTTTTTTTTTTTTTACTTTATTTTTATTGTAGACACCATTAAAAATCTTCTTCTGCCCCCTACCCTGCTTTGCCCATCTCCACCCAGTCCCCACCTATCAAGAATTTTCTGCTCTCATTCATGTCACCATTTACATTATGTCAGAAGCTTGTCCTTTAAAATCCATATACATAAAAAGTTCATTTTTAATAGAAGTCCATATGTAGCAATTTCATCTCAGTAGTCTGGGACTTTGCTTGGATAATTAAAATGTCACCTTTAGTTCATTTATGGCTTGTGATTGGAAAAAAATGATTATGTGGCAATATGCAGTAACTAGAATGTTAGAAATCAAGGACATTGAGTCACCTCCTACCCCAGTCCTGTTCCTGCCTGGGTCTTATTTCAATAAATGGCATTACCACAAATCTGGTTGCTGAAACCAAATGCCTGGAAGAAGTCCTTCCCCTGACCATCCATGTTAAAGAGCTATAATAAAGTCTATCTATTCTACCTCCAAAACTTATATCAAATCTATCCACTCCCCTCCATGTCCATCTGTTCACTCATTTATCTGTTGGACTAGGACAATGATCTCCTAACTGTTATTTTCTGCTTCCACCTTAAATCTACAATCCATTTTCCACCCATCAGCCAGAGTATGTGCATCAGTGATCTACTGCTGTGCAAAAAAACACCCCAGATCTTAACAGCCTTAAGAAACAGACATTTTATTAGCTCACGACTCTGTGGGCTGGGTCAGTGGAACCGCAAGTCTGCGTTCCACGTGGTGTGGGCTGCACTGGCCTCATATGGCTGCAATTTGAGCTGAAGAATCCAAGATGGTGTCACTCACATGTCTGCCCCTCAGCTGGGATGACTCACATGCTGCAATCTTTTTCCTCTTGTGCTCAGCGTCCTTCAGGGCCTCTCTGTCCGTGGGGGCCTCTCCGGCAGGCTAGCCCAGACTTCTTTCTACAGGGGTTCAAGGCTCCAGAAAGTAAGAAAGAAATAGCAAGGCCTTTCATGGTCCGACGTAAGTTGTACAACGTCACTGTGTCTTCTGCCACATTCTATTGATATAAAATGTCACAGGGCCTGCCACATTCAACAGGAGGGAAAATAGGATGGAGAAGTGGCAAAGCCACACTTGCAAAAGGGCATGTGGGGTGGCATGGATGGCGGTGGCCATGTTTGGAGCCATGTACCAGAGTGAGCTTTTAGAAAAGCAAACCAGACTTTAAAAAAAAATTATTGATTGACTTTTTGAGAGAGGAAGACAGAGAGAGAGGGGGAGACGGAGAGAGAGATTTATTGTTCCACTTATTCATGAATTCATTGGTTGCTTCTCATATATGCCCTGACTGGGGATGGAACCCGAAACCTTGGCACATCAGGGTGACGCTCCAACCACCTGAGCCACCCGGCCACAGCAAGTAAACCACACATTTCACCTTCCTTATTAAAACTTTTCGAGGCTTTCAGTGGCACTTAGGATAAAATCCAAAATGCTTATCCTGGCTGAAAAGACTACCTGTCTCTCATGCCTACCAACCTCCCTCTCTCATCACACTGACCATTTTGTTCCCCCAACAGCAAACTGTTTCCCTTCCTCTGGGCTTTTCTGACTGCTGAGACATTCTCTGTCCTGACTCACTTTGCACTCACCTTCTCATGGTCACCGCACACGTCACCTGTCCAGAGAGGCCTCTGGCTGCCCCATCTAAGGCAGGCTCCTCTCATCCCAGTTACTTACGCTTTTCACCTCCCTCTGTTTGCTTCCTGAAAGCCCAACCCTGAAAATCTAATTGTCTTCATGTTTTTAAAAAAACGTTTGCCCCTGGCTGGTATGGCTCCGTGGGTTGAATGCCAGCCTGTGAACCAAAAGGTTGCTGGGTTCGATTGCTGGTGAGGGCACATGTCTGGATTTGGGGCTAGGCCCCCAGTTGCAGGTATCTCTCACACATCAGTGTTTGTCTCCCTATCTTCCCCTCTCTCTAAAAAATAAAAAAATATTTTAAAAATGTTTGTTGACTGACAAAGAAATGAAGTAACAAATCTAAGTCTCTATAATGGCAACAAACATGCTTGCACACTTTGAAGTGGAGGGCTTCCACGTGGACAGTGGTGGGGGGATTGCCCGAGGGAGGGCGGTGCTGGCTGAAGGGGGACAAAGGGGGAAATCAGGACAGTTGTGATGGCATAGACTGTGGGTCAGGGGACAGAGGGAAACTAACTTCTCACTGGACATTCTTCTATGCTGTTGGATTATTTTCTCATATGCATGTTTTTAAAATGTCAAAACACCATTTTAATAAAAGCTCTTTAATGATGGATTGCTTCCGCGGAAATGATTTAACGGTTTTTAATGATTTCATCAGGTCTTGGGAGAACTGGAGGCTGTGAGCTGTTCTCTGGAGAAATTTGGTTGGCTTCCCTGGATCAGCGGGAGTCCAGAAAGATTCTATAGAAGGCTCTTTCCTTTGTTTGCGTCAAGAAAAATTAACAGCTTCAAATATATATTTAAAAAGAAAGCCTGAAAGGCTTTCAAAATGAGAATCCGAGGAACCAGACAACAATGCCATCAGACCTCAGAATACCCAGATGCAGGATGCAGACTGTATTTAATTGCTTGCCCTGTTCAGGACTTTAGTTATTTTGCCTAAATTGTACAGATTTCTTTTAAAAACCTCTCATGTTCTTTGTCGCAAGACATCTAATTGGTAATAGCAAAATAATTCACTAAAATAAGGGCACAAATTTCTGACCTTTAAAATTCAAATTTTAAAGCAAAAATACACTTATGAGTATTGTACTTTAGCTTAGGACATAGGGTGCTAAATCACTTGATATTTGTGTTCCTAATAAAATAAATAAGGTCAATCAATGATTGTCTTTTGCTTCTTTGCCTAGGAGATTGGGAACACACTCTTCACTTCCTTTTCCCCGTTTTCAGTTTAATGGCTGTAATTTAACTGACTTTAGCTTCAGGCCATTAAATAAGAGTAACGTCTAATGTCTGACCAACCTCGTTTCACCATCGACTCCATACGGCACCTTGCTCCAATTGCTTAACTCAGTTTTCTTCCGCAAAGTACAGACAATAATATTACTTACTTACTGAGATGTTTTGAAGTTTATATTATTTTGGAACGAGGCTTTATTCATAGAAAATCTTGGTAAATATTAGTTGGTTAAATTTTAATGGGCAATAGAGGAAGCTCATCTTTCATGATGCCACAAAATATTTCTAAAGATCAAATGTTTTTAGAAGGCGGAGCCGGTGAAGAATGAAACAAGCATCTCACCATCACAGGGCAGCTCCCCCGAGGCTCAGGCTGCCCTGAAGGGATGAAGTCTCAGCAGTCGTCTTCTCTCGTGTGTGGGCTCGCAGACGTGCGCTTGCAGCTTACAGTGCTCATTTACTCCCTGCAGCGTTGCCCACGGTTCAGAATGAGTGAAAATTTTGGCTTCTGTCTTTTCCTAGAGTTTCCTAAAGTTTCTCTTAAAAAGATGCCAAATCTGTATAGAGAGCTGGCCACGTACTGTCTTTCATTCATTCCATAAACATTTATTAGACTCCCGCCATGTACGTACATGGCACCCTGCCACGGTTACACACACCAGCAGTGACTATGGGTAGCACCAAGACAGGCCCTTACATCCTTGAGACAGCTCTCCCTGGAAGACATCACAGACATGGCCTGTGCTCCAGACCAGGAGCGGCCAATGCCACAGCCAATTTACTGAGCAGATTCCACACCCAGTTTCCCAAAGGCTTACAATGTTTAGTGTTTTTCTATTTTTATTTAAACTCTAGAAGAATCCACATACATGGCTTTTTAAATTTAAGAACTTCTATTTCTTTTTTAAAAATATGTTTATTGATTTTAGAAAGAGAGAGAAAGAGATTGATTGTTTGCCTCCCATATGTACCCCAACTGGGGATTGAACCTGTAACTTAGGTATATGCTCTGTGACTAGGAATTGAATCCCTAACCTTTTGGTATAGAGCATGATGCCCCAACCACTGAACCACACTGGCCAGGGCTAAGAACTTCTATTTCTAAGATATTTTTTTCTAATATTTTATATATTTTTTTATTTTTAGAGAGGGGAAGGGAAGGAGAAAGAAAGGGAAAGAAACATCAATGTGTGGTGGCCTCTTGTGTGCCCCCAACTGGGGACCTAGCCTGCAACCCAGGCATGTGCCCCAACTGGGAATCAAACTGGCGACCCTTTCAGTTCACAGGCCATCACTCAATTCACTGAGCCATACCAGCCAGAGCTGGGAATGTGTAAAAATATCTTAGAAATAGCCCTGGCTGGTGTGAATCAGTGGATTGAGTTCTAACCTGTGGACCAAAGGGTCACCAGTTTGATTCCCAGTTGGGGCACATGCCTGGGTTGCAGGCTAGGTCCCCAGCTGGGGGCAAGCTTGGGGCAAGCTTGGGGCATGCGAAAGGCAACCAGGCCCACACATCCGTGTTTCTCTCCCTCTCTTTCTCCTTCCCTTCCCCTCTCTCTAAAAATAAATAAATAAAACCTTAAAAAAATAAAATAAAATAAAACATACCCTTATTTGAAAACTGACAGCATCGAACCGATAACAGCAAAAGAAAAGCAATAGCGTTTCTTCCCATTCCGTTTGCTCGAATTTTATTGATACTGTACATTTCTGAAATGACAGTGAATTAGAAACTCTCGAACCTATCTATGACTCTTTTATCTGCCTTCAGGTGAAACATTTTTGAGGACTTGACTTTTATTCATTTTTGTGGATTTGTTCCCTTATTTTTTCAAGAATGGCCTAATTTCCAAGTATTTTAGTGTGTGCTCCAATCTGTTGCTGGTGTTTCCCCCTAATATCTCCCTTCTTGGGGAAAGCAGAGGATCATCAGATATCTCCACTCTTTCTGGGTCTCAGGCACAGTGGGGCTTTTGGCTTCTGAATTGTCCTATCCTGAACCCCTGGGGCCCTGGGGCCTATACACTTGGCAACCAGTCAGTGATGCCTTGATGGTCTGGGCTGACCTTGGACTGGCTTTTAAGACCTCGTAAGTCGCCCTCTGTGGTTTGAATCAGGTCAGCTAAAAAACCTTGCGCTGGGGTGGTGGGTTTATTCTGGGATTACCGAAAGTCTTCTAATCCAATCTGGGAGAGCCCTTCCTCCTGGAGACTTTCTTTAGTGGAACAGATGAAAATTGACTAGGAAAATGACCCCTGGAGTAACTTCCTTTTGTAGTAGCAAATAAAGTCTGCTGGTGCTGGTTGGTTACATTGTTTTCCACCCACCCCTTAGACCCACTTTCTGCCCTCCCTGCCCAATTCCTGAACTAGGTACCAGGGTCTCTTGAGCTCTGGCTTCCCGTGGGGTTTGGCCAGCGGGGGGTACTTCCAGGAGAATGGAGGGTGGGAGGAGAGAGAGGTCCTGGTACGCCTTCCCACTGCTGCCTCCTCTACACGAGGTGGTCCTGGCAGTGGCTGCTTCCTCATCAGCTACAGTCCCTATTTCGAGCCCCCTCTCCAGGACTCTAGCCCTTCCTTAGTCCTACTAGTGTAGGCATGATGATCTCTTCCCACTGTTGCGAAGCCCTGGTTGAGTTCCTAAACTCTGCCCACACCCTGGTAAATCATCCTTTTGTTTAAAGCCTTTTAAGTTAAAAATCTTTGCATGTGCCCTCTATTTTCCTCCAGTGAAGGACCTTGAGTGATTCAGTCATACCAAATCATACTACCTCCACGTGGCACATCTGAAGACCTTTCCAATTAAAAGTAGCCGCCCCCTAGAAGGTGTCTATAACCAACTCCAACACCCACAACTAGTACAAAATCCAGAACGTGAGTCATAATTTGCTAGCCTCTTCCATGGCAGGAACACTGTTCTGAGTGTCTGGGGATCTCCCTTCCTTCTCCCCTTATTTTCCCCTACCCCCACACATAGTAGGTGCTCAATAAATGTTCCCTACACAGCCAGCACCCTTGGGCCCCAAGAGCCTCAGCCTCAGCTCCCTTCTTCTCCTCCTCCCCCACACCACCTGCTGAGCTGCTGGCACCTGTAGGATCTGTATCAACATGCTGGCCAGCTGGTTTATTTCTTATTGTTCTTGACACAGGAAGTTCATCCACGTGATTTTTGGCAGTATCCAGAAAGGGTGGGTACACTGTGTCCCATGGTGAAAAGCTTGTGGAGGAATGCAGGTTTTCGACCCCCCCACACACATTGCTGCTATTGCTATGTGAGAATTGCCCCCCTCACGCAGACACTGGCTCCCCAACCCCGCACAAAACCCTTGAAACATTTAATTTTGAAGTGTGGGATTACAGTCTTCCATGCAGTGAGACAGACGGTGACCATGAGTAGCCTCCGAGTGTGTTGTACACCTGAGACCTTTTCCAAAAACTGCAGAGGAATTATTTAGTCTAGGCAGCCACGAGACATATTATTATTTTTTTTAGAAACATTTACACCTGGAGAGAACTGATTTTTTAATATTCTTGGTAGGAAGGACTTTGAACCATAAAGGCACACTAAAAGGCAATTACTATGGAGATTGCGCCTCTGCCGTGTGCATTTCTCTGAGTTTTCTTCTTGGGGCATTTCAGCATCCACGGGGTGACCTAGGGACGCTGCTATGGTGGGGAGTCCAGGCACAGCAGTGTTAGGAGGTCAACCCGCTTGGGAATGGAGCCCTCCCCTAGGATTAAAAGCTGGAGATGGCTGCCCAAGGTAGGGTGTGTGCGTCGGAGGTGGGTGGAGAAGAGGTTCTCAGAGCGTGCAGGCCCTGAGCTCTCCCGCCTGTGCGGGGACAACGCGCAGAAGCAGCGCGTGGTGGCTCCTGGCGCGCAGCCGTGGTGAATTCCTGCAACCGGGCCGGGGGCTACCCCTCTTGTGTCCGTTTGCGCTTCATCCCCCCAACCCCCAAGAGTGTGTCAGTTCTCCGCTCAGCGTCCGCGGAGCTGTGCCTGCGCCCGGGAGCGCGCGCGCGCACCCGCCCGTGCGGGGCGTGTGTGTGTGTGTGTGTGTGTGTGTGTGTGTGTGTGTGTGTGAGTGACAGTGTGTGTCAGGTGACTTGGGTCACGCAGTCTCTCTCTCCCTCCTCGGGGAGGAACTGCCGCGCTCCGGCTGAGTCCTCTGCTGGCAGGAGGGAGGGGCGGCGAGGGGCCCGAGCACGCTGGGAACCGCGAAACCCAGACCCGGACAGGACGCCGCCCGCCCGGGGGACTCGCGGCCCCCGCCGGCTCCCGCCAGCTCCCGCCGCACTCGAGACAAAACCCCAATTCAGATAGGTTGTTGAGCGGCAAGCGAGGAGGCTTAGCCCCTAACCCGGAACTTGCCGCCCCCGAGGCGGCTGGAGGGTGGGCGCAATGAGCCAGGTGCTGGGGAAGCCGCAGCTGGAAGACGAGGACGACGACGAGGAGGATGAACTGGTGGGGCTAGCGGACTACGGGGACGGGCCCGACTCCTCGGATGCCGACCCGGACAGCGGGGCGGAGGAGGGAGGTGAGCGCCAGGTCCCCTGCCTGGCCCCCAGCCCGGCGCGTCCTCAGCTGGCACCCCGACCCTTCCCTCTGTTTCTTCCCGCCCCCGGCCGCGCCGAGCGCGCTGGTCGCGGACTTGGAAGGGATCCAGGAGAACGGAGTTGCGGGGTGGGGGTGGGGAGGGGCGCAGGAGCAGCGACCGCAAGCTGCAAAATGGGGGAGCCCTGGTGCAGGCGGCTATGGGGTACCAGGATCAGTGGGGATAGCACAGAGAGAGAGCACAGAGAGGACGAGTCTGGGCTGGGGAAACGGGCGCTCGCTGACCGGGTACCTCCCCCACCTCTCATCCGAGTTCTCGGCTGGATCCTGGGGGTTGAGGAGGGAAAGGGGACCGCCCGGCTCGCCCTGGGACCTCTTTCTGAATGCTGCTGTTAAAACTGGGGTCAGATGTCGTGGCTAAAAAAGGCAGCCGGCAGCAGCGTGACTGGCAGGGTCGTCGGCAGCTGCGGGTGTCAGTCTTGCCTTGGCAGTAGTCGCGGGAGGGGTCCTGGGGCTTCCCGGGTCCGCGGCTTAGGGCCACCGGTGGAGAGGCGGGAAGATGCACCCAGGTGATACAGGAGTTGCTCAGTGGCCAAGGGTTTGCCGGGATCCAGGGAAACGCGGTTGTTAGGACGCCTTATCTGCACCCAGAGTCACCACCTGGGCATGGCTCTGCCTGCCCTGGAGTGAGCGCGGGGTGGGGGAGTACTCTGCCGCTCAGAGAAGTAAACTCTGTTTACTATTCAAGAAGCGGCATTTAGCAATCGTTCAGCCTGTGGGGGCTTCCCTACATTTAATTCTTAAGGCCTGAAAGAATTGTGAGCTTTTAAGGCTTCGGAAGGGTTCTTTTTTTATTTTGTCCAAAGCAAGGAAAAAGTCCTTTATTGTAAGGTCACTTGAAAAGGCCAGTAGAAGGAGGCTATTAAACATAACATCAAGAAGAAGCTGTGTCATCCACAGCTTTGGAAGCTGTGGCCTCCAGAGAAAGAACTAACTTGAAATTTTTTCACTTTGAAGAAATTGTGTGAGGGATAAAAAGTACCTTTGTAACTGTTGATTTTGAAGAATTTTATTGAAATTCATTGAACTTATTTTAAATTCTTTCTCCAAAGCCTTTCTCAGAAGAACAGTTCCATTATTTTGCATATGGTAGGTGCTATATTCAATGAATCAGAAAGGGAAGAGAGTTAGCTAAACCTTGAGCTTGATAGATGAGAGAGAAGCTTTCCAAGTCATTCTTTTTCATCTTGGCCTGCCTCCTGGGAAGATTTGTGCTAATACCCCCCTTTGCTTAAACTGGTGTGTGCACCTGTGTGCCTCTCTCTTCTGCGCTCTCTATAATTGATCCCACAGTTGAGCGCATGGTTACATTTTTGTAGATAAAGGCGTTTGTTCAACCCTTTTGTTGGAGTTCCCTAGGGCTACCTTTGGTAATTAAATTGTTCAGTTACTTCATTATTATTCAAATTGCACTCCTTGGCTCCTCCTAGGTTCTGGGAGACTTCAGAGAGATTCAGAATAGGGATGTATTTGCAAGGTATTTGACGTGGTAGACACACAATAGGGTGTATTTGTGGTACTGTTAAAAAAAAAAAAGATACTATACCCAGGAAGAACAGCCCTGTAATTTGACCATTGTCCTGGGGGCTGGAGAGTTACCCTGAAAAGTACAGGACTTGCTTATTCTTCAGTTCTTTAAGGTGGTACTTTTGAAGTTGATTTGGGGACTTGAAATTGAAGTGAAAGGAAAGCCTCGCCTCAGAGGCAGGATTCCCGAAACAAAGGGTTTCCCAGAGCCCGTCTGGGATGCTCCCCGCTGCCCTAACCCAAAGGCAAGCCCTCCCAGAACTGACCCCTTTGATTACTTGACTGGTAAAATACCCCCCTGTGAGTTCTAGGATCAACCTGGAATCTTGCTATAAAATAAAAGCATTGAGTGTGTTGATGTGATAAGAGGACCCACAAGTGAATGTTTGCTTCCCTCGAACATTACTGAAGCCAGGCCTTCCCCACCTGGGCCTGCTGCGGGTAGGTGGTCTGTTCTCAGACACCTTCCTCCACAGTCTCAAGCTCCCGTTCTTTCCACCAGTTCCTGGCTTTGCTTTGGAACTTTAGGCCTGACTGAAGAGTCTGTCAGAACAGTCGCTTTCCAGAGTAGCAGATAGGGTCCTTGTCCAGCAGCTCTAGCAGAGGCTGTCCCTGACAAACGTCGTGCCAGCTGATACACGCCCTGGGAAGAAGCTGGCCGTTGTGACTTCCATTCCTGGGACCGCTGACCGCCAAAGGGTCATCTCGACTTCGGATGCGCCCTGGGTACCTGTTGCGTTATAATGTCAGTGTAAGAAACATTCAAACCTCTAGAGAATTTTTGTGAGTTTATTTGAGCCAAACTGACGACAATTGCAAAATCTCAACAGATTGAGAAATGCTCCGGAAAATGGCAGTTTTGCTCCTTATTTTATACATTACAATCAAAGGAGGAGGCCTAAGTGGGTTACATGACATCCATTGGTGACAGGTTAGGGAGGTGGGAGGAAGCAAAGCTGGCGGGGAGGCTAGAAGGATTTTGGAACTGGATAAAAAGTAAAATGACAGACCCGTTTTTTACACAGGTAGGTACAGGGTGGTTAACAGTCGACAGTTAACGTGGTAACGGTGACAGTGAGGGGATTTGTGGTCTACCCCGGCTGTGGGTACTGTGCTTTGAGGTATCCAAGGAAATCTGACATTCCAAAGGTGTTTTGTCATAGATGCAAAAAGACAACAGACAGGCTCATTTAAGGTAAAGATTGACCCTTGTTAGGGGAAAATACGGGCCTAGGACCTGACTACCCGCCGTGAACTACTTTGAGTTAGTTTTCATTTCAGACCATCCTATGTGGTTACTTTGGTCTCAGAGTTTGTAAGGCTCCCACGCAGGCCTCCCCTGAGCTTGTCAGGTTTCACATGTGGCCCCTTTTCTTCCCCAAATCCTGTGTTGTTTTTGCTAAAATCTACATTTATTTACTGTCAGACTTTAAAAAAAAAAGGAATGTGGAAGGGTGGGGAGGGACTGACTTTGAGGAAAGATGGATGCGGTGCACTTTGAACCATGAGCAAAGAAAGCAGGACTCTAATGAGCTGTCTTCCTGCCCCCCCACCCCACTTCCTCATGGATTCAGTTCCGTGCCTGTGCTCTGGAAACTGGGGCGTTTCTGTGAAGCTCAGAAATCTGCCGTGGGTGGGATGCAGGACTGAGCAGCATCGCTATGTGAGAGAAAGTGGATTGAAGGTGGATATCGCTATTTCCATTTCCCATAATTTTATAATGAAGCTCTGGTTTTATTTTTAAACTGGGTATCTTGTAAGTTTTACCACATTGTGCCAAGTTTGAAAACCTGGTGCAGCTAAGGTGAGACTTAAATTGCACTTCCCTGGCAGCACTCCACATTTTATCCATGAATACCAGGAGTGTTCCCGGGCCCTTCAGTTCTCTTAAGGACAGATTTGGGTGTCTCTCCACGCCCCTTTCAGGGTTGTTATCTCACCTTCAACTTTCACGCTCGATAAATCTCCAGATAGAGCAGGGAAATAATTAAGCCATTGACAACAATTGCATCAAAAAAATTGTTTTTGACAATGGACTTTAAATCTTTAGTAAATTAGTGTGCTTCGAAAACTGTAATAATAAGGAGAGCAATTAAAAGACCATATTTAGCCCTGGATGGTGTGGCGCAGTGGATTGAGCACCAGCCTGCAAACCAAAGTGTTGCCGGTTGGATTCCCAGTCAGGGCACATGCCTGGGTTGCAGTTGGGGGTGTATGAAAGTCAACCACACATTGATGTTTCTCTCTCTCTGTCTCCCTCCCTTCCCCTCTCTCTAAAAATAAATATTAAAAAAAATAAAAGACCATACTTAATTAAAAAGTGAAATTGGGCCCTGGTCAGGTGGCTCAGTTGGTTGGAGCATTGTCCCATACACCTAAAGATGGGTTTGATCCCTGGTGGGGCCATGTACAGGAGGTATTTGCTTGGTGTTTCTCTCTCACATTGATGTTTCTCTCTCAAATCAGTAAACACATTGAGTGAGGATTTTTTTTAAAGTGAAATTGGTCTCTCCCCCAAAGTCCCAATAGTTAAGGGAAACCTGGGTAAGACAGCCACTTACCTACAGTCCAGCTAAGCATAGGCTTGTTTCCATAGCAACCTGTGTACTCGCTTAGGGTCTGAGGAAGGGACAGTTTAGGTGGTTACTAGAAGCACACATGCACACACACATACAAGTCCAAAAGTCAGCAGGTGGTACTTCTCTGATAGGTGTAAATGCTGTGATTCCAGCGATTCACATCTATTAATCATTAGTGTCAGCTTTTCCCCCCTTAAAGTGATTAAAAAATTACTAGTGCATTCATCTTCTTGCAGTTCCTTGAGAGTAAGCAAAGGCCATTGTTCTCCTGATATACCAGAGACATCAGGGGGCTTTCCTGCAGCCATGACATGATGTAGGACTGAGCAAAATTTAAGAGAGGGTCAAGGTTTGTGGAAAGGTAAGTCCCTTTCCTTATAATTTTGCCTTGTCCAAAAGAGTCAGGTTGACTACAGCCCTGGCCATAGTTAATCTCTTGGGTTTCCTTCTGTCCCTGGAAGTACAGAGGTACATATGAGCTGGAATAATAAACATACAGAACAGGTTAAAATGATGTGACCAAGGCCATCCCTTCAGGCGCAGACCTTGTTTGAATACACATAGCATATTTTTATGTAAGATTTTTAAAAAAAATTTTTAAATTTATTTTTTAGAGAGAGAGAAACATCCATGGGTTGCCTCTTGCATGCCCCCCAACCAGGGGCTAGCCTGCAGTCCAGGCGTGTGCCCTGACGGGGCATCAATCTGGCCACCTCTCACTTTGCAGGGTGCTGCTCAGCCAACTGAGCCACGCCAGTCTGGGCTGTGTCAGGTGTTTTGTCAACATGTGTCAGTGATTCAGTGTATCGTAGGATCTTGATTCTTCATTTGCATCAGGTCTCTCCCATATTAATATTAGACTACATGTAGGGTATCCTAATAGAAATGAGAGACAGAAACATCAAGTTCTGGATGAGGGATGTGGCTCCGAGTTGGAAAGATCATCTTTTTTCAGTCCCAGGTGACTGTCTCTCAGAGTTCACTCTCTGCTTTATTCAGTCTCCCACACCCAGAGCTATTGTTGGTGACACATTTCACTTCCTACCACAGCCATGTTTCCCCCCACCCCACCCCTGCCCTCTGTCTTCTTTCTTCTCTACCTCCTTTATACTTCCTTCACCTTTAAAAAACCCTTTTTTATTCTCCCTCTTCTGCAAAAGCCTTAAAGCTCTCCTGTGGCTGTTGCTTTTCCCTGGTCCTGCTGTGAACAATGTAGGTTTTTCACTCCTGGCCTGCAGTGTCCGGGAGCTGGCTTACTTCTCTCGAGGACCTCGGGGGCAGACAGCAGCTCCGTGTCGGTGTGTCAAATGGAAGACCACGTAAATCCGGCCGTGAGCACTCTCAAAGTGATTGTTAAAAAAAAAGTTCCCAAGAACACTTTTCCCTTCTTGCAGGAGTATTGGTAGATCGGAATACATCAGAAACGTTATTGAGTACATCTGTTAAGGAAAGAGTCATAGATGGAAACATATTTTTTAGTTACCTGCCAGTGTGATGTGAGAGGATTTCATAAGGGAAGATTTGGTTTTCACATATCAATAAAAATAAATAAAAATCACCTTTATGCCTTTGAAAATACGTTTTATTTGCATCTACTCCTCCTTACTAAGCAGTTAATCACATGGACAGTGAATCTTCATGATTTTTCAGTCTCTCGTTGATGCTGCTCTCATTATGCATGTATTTAATTTCCACTTGGGTTGGGATTTCTACTGAACTCTTGAGTCTTGAATATGTAAGTAGTTCCTTTGACCAGAAATGGAAAGGCCCACAAATAATGGTGCAAATGAACCGAGGCCTCTTCTTAAAACCATAAAAAACCAGAACCTTAAGCCTTTATTGACCCCACAGAATACTAATAGGGAAGAAATTCTAACTTTCCCTTAAGGGTGAGTGAGCCTTTCACTGTGTGAAAGGAATGTGTCGTCACATTCCACAAAAGGTGATCTCTTTACCTAGGCTTGGGCTGGAGGGAAATAAAGCTGCGTGTGTGCACACACACGAATACACACATGTGCTGAGAGACTGATAGTTGAAGAAATAAAAGATTCATGGGCCAGGGGGCATGAAGAGGGTCACACATGAAGCTGGTAAATGACAGAGCTGGGACTTGAACTCCAGTCTGCTACTAACCCAGTACCTTTTTTTTTTTTTAAGGTTTTATTTGTTTTTAGAGACAGGGAAGAGAAAGAGAGGGAGAGAAACATCATACGTTTCTCATACGTCCCCTACTGGGAACCTGTCCGGCTACACAGGCCTGTGCCCTGACTGGGAATTGAACTGGGGACCCTTTGATTCACAGCCTGCGCTCAATCCAGTGGGCTACACCAGCCAGGGCTAACCTAGTACTTTTTAAACCATTCCACTTGTTATCTCTGCTATGATGTTATTTTATACTTTCATTAAATCTTTGTTTGCTTTTCCCATTTTGGACCTGTTTAAAGGTGTCACCTCTTGGAGAACTTAAGTAAAATAGCTCTCAGTTGTATAATACCTCCGAATTTATGAAGTAAATTTCATTCCATGTCTCATTCTCTTCAGAGATCCCTTGAGCTCAGGAAGGCTGGGCCAACCTAGTTAGAATTATGTAACGAGGGGCACATCGCCTTTCAATTCCCATTTTCCTGATTTCTGGCTCCTTCTTAGTGATGATGTTCCCAACCCAGAGATCAGCCAGGCCTGGCCCGCAGGTGGCCAGAGCTCAAGATTCTGGGTCTCTCTTCCTCTTCCTTTTGTATTTACACAGCCTACCGGTTTCCGACCGGCTCTGCCAGTTACTGATTAATTAGCCTGCAGGGGTTAAAGACTGATAACAGCAGGTTAGGAAAACCCCTCCCCTAAATGCTGTTTCCTGGGGGATGAGTTTCCCTGGGCCTTAAGGCAGTCTGGTTATAAAGCTGGGCTGCCTGGGTACTGACAGGACCCAGTGCAAAATAGGTGAGGTATGCTCAGTGTCTCTGACCCCAGTCGATAAACTGTCCCTGGGCAGAAGGCGCATCCTCTTCATACCCAGCTCAAAGGGAGACATAAAGTTTCTTTTTAAAGCTTTCAGGTAATTTATCTTCAAATTCAGCTCAGTCGCTCATTCTGTCTTAACCAACATACGCCTGTTGGGTGTTTATTGTGGTCGGGCCAAAGGCCTCAGTTTTTACATCTGTAAAGAGCAAACTCTTGATCTGAGGATCAGGGATGGCCTTGCCTGCTCTGCAGGTGGTCAGTAAATGGCACCTGCTGGGTGGGAAGAGCAGGTTGGTTTGAGCTGCTTCTTGGTGCCCCAGGCTAAAATCTCAAATGTGCCCTCACACTCAGCCAGGAGGATCAGGGACAAAAAAGACCAACGAGGCACGGATGGCCTTAGCAGCCTGAATTCCCACGGCAAACAGGTCTGCAATGTCAGTCTTACAGCCCTTCTGAGCCTCCAGCTCCTTTTCTCACCTGGGCCAGGCACCCCAGACTCAACCAGTGCAAAGAGCATCTTGCCTTTTAATGCCATTGGGTGAATGGGCCCTTGTTCACTTGGTCTGCCCCATTGGGAACTCAGAGCTTCTTTCTCCCTTGCCCCCTATGTCCCATGGATCACCAGATATTATTGAGTTGATGTGAACTTCTCACAAATCAATTCCTTCTGCCAATTTCTACAGGCTGTGCCTTAGTTTTTCCATTCCTCATTTGTGTTCTAGAGGAAAAACTTTTTCTCTATTCTCTTAGGTTCTGAGTTGGGGGCCTGCAATTTAAAGGGACGGAAGACAGATTAGCAAGAGGAAAACAGATTTAATTACATACTAATTCATGACAGTCCACAAAAAATTTGGCTGGTAGAAATTTGGGGCTTATCTACCACATCAGCAGAGGATGGGGAAGGGCAGAGGGGCACTTCTGGGAGAGCAAATGCCTTCTTAGAAGGGGATGGTCATAGGGTACTTACAGAAAGACAAACGGGCCCATAGGAGAGTAGTTGGGGGGTATCATAGTTTGGTGACAGTGTCTGTTTGGGTGTAGTGTCAACTTTGTGGCTCAGCGGCAGTCTCTAATCTTCCAAGAGGAGATATCAGTTGTTTCTGGGGATACTTATGACAATTGAGTTCTTTTGAGAGGCTCTGCTGTAGGCAAATAAAGAATCAGGAATTCAAACGCCTTCAGCTCACAATAATTTTAATGCCACAGTGACTTATTCTAAACCCCTTCCCTTTCTACACATTGATCCCTGCTACGAGTCTGTTTCTGGAGTGAATTTACTTAAGTGCAGATCTGATCATGTTAGTCTCCCCTTGAAATCCTTAGTGATTTCCTCAGGGCTTTCAGAGTACAATCTAAACTTCCTAGCATTTCATTCGTGAGCTAGCCTATTACTTCTCTACATTGGATTGTGTGTGTGTACGTATGAGCAGGACAGACAGTAAACAAGACGGATTTAAAGTAAAAAGATAATTTTGTATAGTAATTAAGAAGACACTGTTATTAGCCCTGGCTGGTGTGGCTCAGTGGATTAAGTGTCAGCCCGTGAACCAAAGCCGTCCCCGGTTCGATTCCCAGTCAGAACACCTGCCTGGGTTGCTGGCCAGGTCCCAAGTAGGGGTCACACGGGAGGCAACCACACATTGGTTTCTCCCCCTCTCTTTCTCCCACCCTCCCCCTGTCTCAAAAATAAATAAATAAAATCTTTAAAAAAAGATAGGAAGTGATGGGACCTAGTTTCCATCAGAGGAGGTAAAATTGCCGCTGGGCTGAGGGGAGGCCTGACAGGTGGAGGCTGCAGCCAGTCCAGACGCTAAGGTGAGGACCCAGAAGGCCAGTGTGGCTGCAGCAGCGGGAGTTTGTGGGGAGGATGAACCAGGTGTGGGATGAGAGGGGAGCCCACAGTGAACCTTTTCAGGCCGGAGGCATTTGGATTTTATTCTGTATGCTGTGGGAAACCAGTGGACAGCGTGGAGCCTTTTCTTGCCCCTAAAGCACGTTCCCCAACTCCAGGAAGGCCACCATCTCTCCTGGCACAATCTTTTCCTCATTTATCTCTTCTACACCTTCTTTTTGAGACTCAGATGTTGTATCTCCAGGGCACCCTCGCTGGAGCCCCTACACCTAGATAGCAGTGAATTGTCAGTTTTCTTGTCTAGTTTCCCCTCCAATCGCTAAAGGATGAATCTTTTCTTTGTGTCTGCAGCCCCTGGCTCAGCCCTGTCTAACAGTTGGCCGACTTTCAGGGAACCTTCATGAAACAGAACAAACTGCCCTCTTGTAAACTTCACCTCCCTCCTGCAGCTTCCTCCAAGCACTGCGGACTTTCAAACAGCCCTCTGTGGGGTTCCATCTAGGCCCAAATCCTATAGTTCCTTTCTGTTGCCTTTTTAAAAAAGTGCAAGCCCTTTTATTGCCCCATTCAAAGCAGCTATCATTCTTCATTCTCTTCACACTTCCCACCTTTCTCAGGTTGTTCTTACTCAACTTGAGTAAGTAGGTGATGTTGGCTGGGAGAGCCCAGCCCTCCCCAGGAGCCCAGGAGTTTGGGGTGTTTACTTTCGTGACTTAAGCTCCCTGCTTGCCATTCCCAAAGTGGAATGAGACCTGAGAAACTCTGAGAAACACCACAGGTTTCAGAAGCAAAGATACCCAGGTACTTGAGGTGAGTATCTGGGATAAGGAACCTCTCCTCAACAGTAGTGGCCTATAAAAAAATTTCACCTGTGGTCCACAATAAAAAATACACTTATATTGTGAACCAGCATTCACATGTGCATAAATAAACCTAGCAGTACTTACTCTTATTCTGTTTAATATCGCCATCTGATTCGGGGCTAAGGCTCTGGGTGAGGGCTGCACTGCAGACCAGCCCTGTGACCTTGGCCAGGCTCTTTCCCACAAGCTCCTCAGGTGTAAAACAGATTCGTTTACACCTCGTGGGGAGGGTAAAGTTGGTAGAAATGTCTAGCGAGATCCCTAGCACACTGCGTATTTCTGTACACACCAGCGAAGTGTGTCTTTGTGGGTCGGACGCGCCTCTAAGAGTTGATGGTACTCTTGCTGATCTGGTCCACCATTTGCCAGCGGTTTGCATTGGTTGCCTGCTTGAAAATGGTCCACCATTTCTCCCGGGGAGAAGGGAATCCTGCCAGCTGCATGTGCGTGTCATGGCTGCATGTGTATTTCACTTCCCAACCACTCTGTGTAGGTAAACATTGCATACACACTCTGTCCCCTCCTCTCCTTGGTCTTTGTCACCTCCTGCCCTCCCAGGAGGAGGACATCCCACCTCCAGGGCACCCACATGGGTGATCATGACACAGAGAGATTTGCATACCCTGCTGAAAATAACTTCAAGGCTATACTTACATCCCACAGTGTAAATTGAACACGATTTAATGTGGGCTTTTGCATTCTTTAATGCAAAAATGGAGGCAATGTACAGCAGAAAGAGAATGAGTGCATAGGCTTCCGATGGGACAGCCTTAAGTTTGAATGTCCCTTGGCCTTCCTGAGACTGAGTTTCTTCACGTGTGAAATGTGGATAATATATATTCTTGAAGGAGTATGAATGGGACGAAGTGTGAAGAATATCTAGGGCAGGGGTTGCTGTGAACTTTTACTGCATGCGCCTTTTTTTGTTCCATGCAAGGCACTGTGCCTTTGCTAACATCTGGGCTCCCCTCTCGGAGAGCCTCCTCCTGCTTGCCCACTTGAACCCCTGCCAAAACCGGCACTGCTGTAACTCTGTATTCATAGCCCTGTGCTCCACTGGGCTGCTCCCTGTGGCCCTCTGGGTGCTTATCGCCCGCCTTCCATTAGCTGTTTGCAAGGCACAATGGAGCTACTATAGCTTCTTAGGTTTCCATTCTTTTCCCTGAGAGAATGTTTTTCTTAAATATTTTATTTTATTTTATTTTATTTTATTTTATTTTATTTTATTTAATTGCTTGATTTTTGGGATGGAGAATGATAGTGATTCGTTGTTCCGCCCATTCTCACATTCCCGGTTGGTTCTCGTTTGTGCCCTGACTGGGGTGGAACCCACAGCCGTGGCCAGCGCTCTGACCAGCTGAACTCCAGGCCAGGGCAAGAGTACATTTGTTAAAAACGGTCGTATTGAGGTATAATTGACATAAAATTAAATGAATCTGTTTGATAAGATCTGACATGTGTGTACGCTTGTGAAACCATTAAAAGTTTCCTTAGTGTAGTTTACGGTTTTTAGAATAATGCAAATGGAGTCATAGAGTATGCCCTTCTTCAGCTGGCTTTTTCCATTTAACACAGTTATCCTGAGATTTATCTATGTTATGAGTATCAATAGTTTATTCCTTTTTGTGTTGAGATGCACTGCGATTTGTTTATCCATTCATCTCTTGATGGACTTTGGGTTTTTTCCAGGTTTTGGCTGTTACAAATAAAATTGTTATGAGTCTTTGGGTACAAGTTTTTGTATGAACATATGCTTTTATTTCTTTTGGGCAAATGCTTAGCAGGGGGAATGATTGGGATAATATAATAGATGTATGTTTAACTTCTTAAGAAACCACCAAACTGTTTTCCAAAATGGTTTACCATTCATATTTCCACTAGCAGTGTGTTAGAGTCCAAGCACTTCCATGTCTTTGTCAGCACTCGTTCCTGTCTGTCTTCCTAACGCCAGCTGTCTCGGTGGGCCTGCCGCAGTGTCCCATCGTCTTGGTTTACGTCTTTCTGATGACTAATGATATGCTGGCGTCTTTTCATGGGCTTACCTTTGTTTACCTTTCATAAATCTTTGAGGAATTGCCCAAATCTTTTGCCCCACCCTTTTTTAAAAATTGGATTTTGTTTTCTTATTAATGAGCTTTTAAAGTTCTTTACCTATTGTGCATGTAAGTCCTTTTCCAGGCCCTGGCTGGGTAGGTCAGTTGGTTAGGGTGTCGTCCCGACACACTAAGGTTGCAGGTTCAATCTCCAGCCAGGGCGCTGAGAAGGCTCAGCCAATGAGGGCATAAATAAGTGGAACAGCAAAACCAATGTTTCTCTCTCTCTCCCCCTCCCTCCCTCTCCTTCCCCCTCTCTTCCCCTGTCACTTACTTCTCTCCGTCTCTAAAAATCAATTAATAAAGAAAAAATTCTTTTAATCCTTTATCAGATATGTGATTTGCAAATATTTTCTCCCAGTCTTAAGCTTGTCTTTTTTATTATTTTAACAGTGCCATTTGAAGATTAGAAGTTTCTGTTTTAATAAAGTTTAATGTACCCATTTTGAGGAGAGGGTGTCATATCCAAGAAATCTTTGTCTAACATAAGGTCATAAATGTATTCTACTAGAAGTTACATAGTTTTAGGCATTACAGTTAGGCCTATGAACTATTTGGAGTTAATTTTTGTATATATAGGATGTGAGATATCAGTTGAATTTTTTTTAACTGGTGTCCAAGGTTGCAGCACTCTTTGGTGAAAATGACTATTCTTTCTCCATGGAATTAGCTTTTCATCTTAGTCAGAAATCAGTTGTCTGTGGGTTTATTTCTGGACTCCCTTTCCTGCTCCAGTGATCCGTTTGCCTGTATTTGTGCCAACACCATACTTTCTAGACTAAATTTTAAGTTTCTCCAAAATAAGAACCATGTTTCATATCTTTTTGCAGAGACAGCCTACACTTACCAAGCAACTACATGTTAACCAGTATGTTTATTGTACTGAAAAAAAAACAGAAACTTTAATACAACCATTTAAAGAGAAAATGTGGAGTTGAAAACCTAATTTAAGTAGTGTTTAATATTTTGAAACTTTTGTGCTTGGCATGTAACGTCAAAAAAATTTCAGAGATTTTCAGTGAGCTTGTGCATCTTTGAAACTTAACTTAAAGGTCTCAATTTGTAATTAAAATGTAGAACGGCCTGTCAGTTTTTGTCTCTTCCCACATCTGCGTCCTTGTGTCTCCCTATACATTAACATTTTTTTCTTTGTTTTGCAAAACTAATTTTAAATCATATGTATGTGACTGTGTTTCTTTTCTTTTCTTTCTTTATTTTTAGAGAGGAAAGGGAGGGAGAAAGTGAGAGAGAGAGAGAAACAGCAGTTGCTGGGGGCCATGGCCTACGACCCAGGCATGTGCCCTGACTAGGAATTGAACCTGTGAAGCTTTGGTTCACAGCCCGTGCTCAATCCACTGAGCTACGCCAGCCAGGGTGTTTCTTTTCTTTTTAAAAGTTTTATTTATTTTTAGAGAGAGGGGAAGGGAGGGAGAAAGAGAGGGAGAGAGGGAAACACCAATACATGGTTGCCTTTCACGCACCCTCTACTGGGGACCCAGCCTGCAACCCAGGCATGTGTCCTGACTGGGAATCAAACTGGTGACCCTTTGGTTTGCAGGCCAGCCCTCAATCCACTGAGCTATACCAGCCAGAGCTACAGTGTACATTTTCAATACATTCATTCGTTTGGCGATCTTTGAACAGCCAATAAGTGCCAGACATATAACAACAAAACAGATATGCTTGCTGCCCTCACGGAGTTTGAAGTCTAGTGCAGTGGCTAGCACTGGGAATGGAACTGGCGACCTTTTGATTCGCAGGCTGGCACTCAGTCCACTGAAGCACACCAGCCAGGGCTCACTTAATTATCTCACACTTTCCAGTGCTCTTTCCCTTCATACTGCATTCTGAGGGAATTTGACTTTCCAGTTCACTGTTACCCTCTTTATCTGTGTTTATTCTGCTTTTCAATCCATTTACCTTCCCTCCTCCCCAAAATCATATTTTTATTTCCAAGATTGCTAAGTCCCCTTTTCATGACTGCTCTTATTTGGAAACTGTCCTTGTTTCAAGAATGTTATAGTTTCTCTTCTCTCTGTGCATTTTGTTTATACTTATCTGGAAAGTTTGCTCTGATTCCACTATGCACGCCGCTTCTTCAGGTGTGCATCCTCCCACTTGTTGAGTCTCTGTTCTTGTCCGTAATCTTGGCTTTCCTCCAGGGTTGGCATTTGAGGACACGTCTGAAGGGAAGATGGTGCTACTCCTACCTCTTGAGCCCCACGCACATTGTAGGCAGAGTTAGGTGAGGTCGGAGTGTTACCTAACTCTGCGGCAGGGTGGCGCCTCCCTGTACCTTTGGGCGTCACCAGCTGCTGGGGCACTGCCTTCCCTCTCACACCCCAGCCCGTAGGCTCACTGCTCCCACCTGGAAGGTATTCTAGAGGCAGGACTGTCCAACCTATTGGCTTCTCTAGGCCACATTGGAAGAAGAAGAGTTGTCTTGGGCCACACAGTAAATACACAAACACTAATGGAAACTGATGAGCAAAGTTGTAAGTAAATTTAAAAACAAAGTTGTCAGTAAATTTATGATTTTGTGTTGGGCTGCATGTTGGACACCCCTGCCAGAGTCTGTGTGGGTGGTGTTTGGTAGGTGGGTGGGCAGTGGTGCCTGGAGTGATGTGTCTGCTTGGCTCTTCTCACTTCGATTCTCCAGATAATGACCATGTTGGTTGTCTTCCTGCCTCTCCCAGGGTAAATGAGCAAACATCTCTTTAGTGCATAGAGACCTGGCGATCTAGGCCAAGAAGGACATTGCTCTGGAATGCCAGCCCTGGGTTCTCTTCCTGGGGAGTTGGCTCGGGGAAACCTCTACTCCTCACTCTCCAGGTTCCCTGCCTGCGAAGCAGAATTGTGCGCGTTTTGCGGCCTCCCCAGGCTGGCATGAGAGATGGTGAAACAGCATTTTTCAGTGCTTTCCCCTTACTAAAAGCTGGTCCCTCAAAGAGAGGAATGATGTAGTTAGCACTGCCCATATTGGGAAAAGCCAAGCTGCTTGTGAATCGTAAATCACATCTCAGGCGGAAGTGAAACTCCTTGAATTAACCGCTGTGAAGGCGTCTCACCCTCATTTTTGTTTTGTGGTTTTCCCCAGTTCTGGACTTCAGCGACCCCTTCAGCACCGAGGTGAAGCCGAGGATCCTGCTCATGGGCCTGAGGAGGAGCGGCAAGTCTTCTATTCAGAAGGTGGTCTTCCACAAGATGTCCCCCAGCGAGACGCTGTTCTTGGAGAGCACCAACAAGATCTGCCGGGAAGACGTCTCCAACAGCTCCTTCGTGAACTTCCAGATTTGGGACTTCCCGGGACAGATCGACTTTTTTGACCCCACGTTCGACTACGAGATGATCTTCCGGGGAACCGGAGCGCTGATCTTCGTCATCGACTCCCAGGTGAAGCTCGGCCTCAGCTGCAGGGGCCCGCAGGCCCCTCCCCAGCACGGGCAGCTGCTTCGCTCAGGGTTCAGAGTTTCCTTGGCGGTGGTGTCGGTGTGGGGTTTGGTTTTTAGGATTGAGGAGAGGCCTCTCTGACAAATAAGCATTTGGGGCTCTCAGAGTCTGCGAAGAAGCCTTCGTGCAACCCTGACCTCGCAGATAGAGGGAGCCGCCGTGCAGGCCAGACAGCACATACGTGTTCCCCCTCTGATCCTCCTGGCAGACATCTACAAAAGATCACAGGTTCTGTGCAACAAAGCTACGTATGCATATAAGTTCACATTTTAAAATGCTTACTATTTCCCATGAAGATAAAGTTCCAAGTATGAAATTTTTTCTTCTGAGTTGAAATTATTGTAATAATTGATTACACAATTGATCACAATAGTGCACAATTGATAAAGACAATATACCTATCATGTATTTTATAGGTAACTTAAATGTAAACAGTAAAATTGGAGATAATTATATCTTCTAAGGAGATAGATATTTTTCCACTTCATGTATCTGTGCTTGAATAAGACAGCACTTGGGATTGATTCTATTTTTGTTTCTATAGATGTAACCACCAAAAGACCTTGTTCATACAAATAAGTAGGTAGATATAGGGTGAGGTTTGATATAGCATTCACTCAATTATTATTATTATTATTATTATTTTTCAAATGATTCAAGTTTCAGCTCTTTTTTAAAGATTTTATTTATTTATTTTTTAGAGAGGGGAAAGGAGGGAGAAAGAGAGACACATCAATGTGCGGTTGCTGGGGGCCGTGGCCTGCAACCCAGGCATGTGCCCTGACTGGGAATCGAACCTGCGATGCTTTGTTTTGCAGCTCATGTTCAATCCACTGAGCTACGCCAGCCAGGGCTATTATTATTATTTTTAAAGATTTTGGCCTTAGCTGATAGCTCAGCTGGCTAAAGCATCATCCTGATGCACCAAGGTTGTGGGTTCCATCCCTAGTCAGAGCACAACCAACAAATACATACATACATCAAACAACAAATCAGTGTTTCTTCAAACCAGTTATTCTTCAAATCAGTCTTCAAACCAGTCTTCTGAATTTTCTCTTTGGCACCAGAGGTGCTGTACCCTGAGCCTTTCTCTTGTTAAGTGGGAACAGGGCCCGTGTAAAAGGGGAGGTGAGGAAGGGAAGCAGCAGGACCACTGGTGCATCTTGGGCAGGTCAGTATTAGAGTGTAGGCAGCAGGATCAGGACCTTGATGCTCTTCGAACTCTCCATGTCCAAGCATCTTAGAAAGTGTCCATGATGTGTGGGCAGGCTGACGGTCCTTTTTTTAAAAAATATTTGTATTTATTTATTTATTTATTTATTTATTTATTTATTTTTAGAGCAAGAGGAAGGGAGGGGGAAAAAGAGGGAGAGAAACATCAATGTGTGGTTGCCTCTTGTGTGCCCCCCACTGGGGACCCAGCCGCTGCAACCCAGGCATGTGCCCTGACTGGGAATTGAACCTTTGACCCTCTGGTTTGCAGGCTGGCGCTCAACCCACACCAGTCAGGGTGCTGACAGCCCTTTTATTGCAGCTGAGGGGGAGTAAAAGGCAACTAGTCCTACATAATGCGCTACACCCTCTCTAAACTCAGGTCCAGACCTTTTCCTGAAATCGTGGACCTGCAAAGAGACAGGCAGGCCGAGCACTCCCAGCCCTTGCAGGAGCATGGGTCTTGTTAGCGGGGAAGGGTGGGAAGGCTTGCTTAGTCATAATGGTTCTGAGCCCACACTTGGAAAACTGTTCTCTGAGAAGACTGCTCATGCCAGAGAACATTCATGGAACTAGGCATTTAATATAATACTGAAATTTTCACCTAAAGCCTTTTAGTTTCAAGTGACTGCACTGGGACATCTAGTGTAGTACAGGAGCTTGTCTGTGCTGATCTTTCTGTGGTTAGAAAGGGTTCTTTCTTTGGTGGTGGGGTATAGCTGCGGGAGACATTTAAGTTCCAGTGCCTGATCTGGGAAAAGCAAGCAGTGCGTCTCCGCCCTTGGACTCCTCCAGAAGCACGTGCTTGCAAGACACCAGCATCAGGTCCAGGGCCTGCTGTCAGTTGCTGCTTTCCTGGCTGTCCCACTTGTGCTGACCTGTTTTCTGGCCCATCTGTGGCCTTGGCAGTATCCCCTGCCTTCCTGCCTCAGGTCTGCCAGCACCATAAATTAGGAACCCTGGTGCTCGAGGGGAGGGGCTGGAGTGTGTACCTGCTGCTGCACGGGAGGTGAGGCTCCGGGATGTCACGGTCACCTGTCTCTTTTAAGTTCCATTTTTCCCCCTAAGTCACATGGCCACCGTTTCTGTAGTTATTGAACTGGGTAGTGGCAGCCTGTGAGTGAGTATATTCTCTAACCAGTGGCTAGTGGATTTCAAGACAGTGGCTTCGTAAGTAAATACTTATTTCAATGTCATGTGCTTACCTAGCAATTTGCGTTTATGGAATTCACATTTCCAAAGCAAATCTATCTCAGATATTTGTATGATGGCTATAATTGGGCTAAAATAGGTATACTTGCCTATGTTTAAATTGCAACCATACTTTAAAAAATTTTTTATTGATTTTAGAGAGAAAGAGGAGGCAGAGAGAGAGAGAGAGAGAACATTGATTTGTTGTTCCATTTATTTGTGCGTTCATCCTTAACTTGCAACCTTGGTGTGTTGGGGCGACACTCTTAACGAACTGAGCCACCAGGCCAGGGCCATAATTTGGTTTTAATTCTACCTGAACTTGAAAGGAGACCTTCAGTTTGGGTTGGTAAATGTGTTTTTTTTAAATTTCGTGGTTTTTTGTTTGTTTTTTTTTTTTAGCTGTAAGGCAGAGAAAGGTATAAGAATGCTTACAAAATTCATCTTTTTAACTTATACTTTCAAAAAAAGGGCTCTGGCCGGGTGGCTCAGTTAGTTGGAGCATCGTCTGGGACACCAGAAGGCTTCGGGTTCGATTACAGTTGGGGCACCTGTCTAGGTTCTGGGTTTGATTCCCCCAGGGCAGGTGGAGGGCTGAGGGGACAGCCAGCTGATGTTTCTCTCTCTGTCTCTCTCTGTCTTCCCTTTTCTCTCTCTCTATGAAATCAATAAAACATGTCCTCGAGTGAGGATTTAAAAAAATTGTATTTGTGGGAATCTTTATAAGATGTGATTACAAGCACTAAAAGACGAGCAGGTGTGCCCCAGCCATGGTGCCTCAGTTGGTCAGGTGTCGTTCCACACACCGAAAGGTCACTGGTTTTATTCCCAGTCCAGGCACATGCCTGGGTTGCAAGTTCATGCTGGTCAGGGCCCTTATGGAAGGCACCAGTCGATGTTTCTCTCCCTCTCTCCCTCCCTTCCCCTCCAAAATTAAAAAAAAGCAGCAGCAGCAGCAGCACACATGAGGGAAGTCCCTCAGCAGCCCTTGGTCATCCTTGCCTGTGTTCCTAAGCAGTGCCCTGGTGGTCTGACACCGCATACGTTTACTGTCGCTTGTGAGTTCCTCACAAACACGGATTGCCAGATAAATGTATCACCAAAGAGAAAATGTGTCCTCGCAGAACGTTGTATCGGGTTGACCAAAAAGTTCACATGTTTTTTTGTAAGATGGCTTTAGTCGAGCTTAGTTGTCTTTAACTTCATCCGAAGTAATTTTGTTAGATTGTATTGTGACAGCTGTCCTATCAGCATGCACTTTAAAAAACTTATCAAAATTGGTGAATTTTTGCGTAGCCATTTTAATATGGAAGATGGAAAAAATAGGTGACATTTTTGGCATATCATGCTTTTTTATTTCAAGAAAGGTAAAAACGCAACTAAGATGCAAAAAAAAAGATTTGTGCAGTGTATGGAGAAGGTGCTGTGACTGATGGAATGTGTCAAAAGTGGTTTGAGACAGTTCGTGCTGGAGACTTCTCGATGGGCCGTGCTCCACGGTGGGGGAGACAGTTGAAGTTGGTAGCGACCAAAGTGGCACATTGACTGAGAACAGTCAGTGTCGAACCATGTGGGAGACAGCCGACATGCTCACAGTCTCCACATCACTGAAGTCATTGGTGAAAATGAAAAATGTGGTTTTTATTTTATAGAAAAAACTACACAAACTTTTTGGTCAACCCAATAAAATAAAAGAAAGAAAGCACCGAGAGTCACTTTCCCACAACCTAACTGTGTGATGCCACCAGCCCCCCAGCAGAGCCCACAGAGCACACCACCGCTCCAGGCCCCCTGCGGCCCCCGGCAGCCATTCCACACGTGCTTGGGGACACACATGGCTATAATTCCTAGATCTAATTTTGGATTAAAACTAGGCAGTATATTTTTTCTTTATTTTTACTTGTCATAGACAATAATAACAAACATGGTAGGAAAAGTCACCCACAATCCCTCTGCTCTAATAAACCAAGTATTTTTCCTTTTTAATGTCGTTTATAATCCTGTAGCCAACCTACTATGTCACCAGTTAATTGGTAGTCAGGCCAGTTTGTATGCTTGGCAGGGAGGTTAGAGGAGCCATTTCTGATCCTTTGAAACAGTGGTGCTCTCTGACATTGTCTGGTTTTGCTCACAGACGAGTCCCTTTAACTCCCTCTCTGCTTATCTCAGAGTCATAAGCAACACCACTTTTTTGAGGTTAATATATGTACAATAAAATGGCCTCATTTTAAGTGAATAATAGTTCAGTGAGTTTGACAAATGTGTACACCTTGTAACTATCTCGCAATCAAAGTGTGGAGTATTTCTACCATCTCCAAAAGATTCTGTTTCGTCCTTCCTCAGGCAGCCCCCAAACCCCAGCCCCAGTCCACTGTGGACATGCTTCCTGTCACTGTGGATTGGTTTGCCTTTTCTAGAATTTCGTATATGTGGAACCATTCAGCGACGACTTTAGTTTTTATTTGAGACACTTTAGGGTATTCAAGAAGTGCTGCAAATTATTCACCCAGAGTTTTTCCAATATACTTAATCTGCTAGCCCAGTGTCCAAAATTTTCTTTCATTTTAAACAACTCTTTAGAGTGTGAGGATGAGAAAGACTCCATTTGCTATTTGTCTGTCTTCATAGTTTATTAGTGTCTTTAATATTTTGATTTATATAGAGACTCGGGATACATTTTACTAATTTAGTTTGGGGAATGGGAGAATGCCAGAAACATCCCCTGCTTTATTGGCTTTCTGTGTTTGTCCAGGTTTGGAATCAAAATAGGAGGTGAAAGTCCTTTGAATTCTGCCTTTCAATCCCTTTCCTTTTTTTGCTATGAAAATAAGACGTGTTCACACCTTCAGATTGGCAATAATTAGGAGATCTGACAACACTGAGTGTGGGTGGGCGTCTGGGGCACCGGGCGCTCTTATGCGGTATCTGGTCAGATTCCAGGAGCTCATTCCTACGGCCCAATGTGTCAGTGTCCCCGCTGAGCCCCAGGCCTTGCAAACAGACACAGAGATGCACGTGGGAGACTGCCCATGTGGTCATTGTCTGGAAACATTCTGAAAGTCCATCAACAGGTATCAACAGTGATAAACTGTAGACCGTCCATACAATGAGGTTTTATAGAGCTATTAAAAGGAGTTATGCACTTCACTGCAGGTGAATGTCACGGACATATTTTGAGTGAAAAAGGCAAACCGAAATATATGTGTAACTTGATATTTTTGGAAATTTTAGAACAATGTAAATGAATACTGTATGTTGTTTAAGGAGTTATGTATGTAGTAGTACAGGAAGAGATGAGGGAGAACAAACACTGAACTTGGTACAGCGCCACCTCTGGAGGATGGAGATAGAGTGATCAGGTGGGCTGAAAGGAGGGGGAGAAAACCACAGGGCTTCACTGTCTTGATGGTTTCTGTCTTTCTTTTTAAAAGTTTTTAAAAAAATTTATTGATTAGCCCTGGCTGGCATAGCTCAGTGGATTGAGTGCGGGCTGCGAACCAAAGCATCGCAGGTTCAATTCCCAGTCAGGGCACATGCCTGGGTTGCAGGCCACGGCCCCCAGCAACTACACATTGATGTTTCTCTCTCTCTCTCTTTCTCCCTCCCTTCCCTCTCTAAAAATAAATAAATAAAAATCTTTAAAAAAATTTATTGATTAGCGAGAGAGAGAAACATCTATTTGTTTTTCCACTTATCTATGCATTAATTCTTGTATGTGTCCTGACTGGAGATTGAACCTGCAACCTTGGCGTATCAGGATGATGTTCCAACCAGCTGAGCTACTTGGCGAGGGCTGATGTTTGAGTTCTTAAGCAGAGAGACACATGCACAGGTGTTCATTATATTATTATATAGGAGTCATTTGTAGGGAGGAGAAAAAATAGTATTGTGTTATTTGAGGCCATGATTGTAGACCATGGGTCAGCAATCTTTTTCTGTCAAGTACCACATGGTAAATATTTTAGGCTTTGCAGGCTATACTATCTCTGAGGAGTTTCCACAGAGGAAAACTACTCAGCTGCCATTGTAGCATGGAAGCAGTCATAGATACTTTGTAAACAAATGACCGTGGCTGTGCTCCAATGAAACTTTACTTACAAGCCACAGCATGGGCCCAGGTTGGCTGCTGAGTCTGGTGGTTCTTAAAAGTTTTTTCCTCCTGGCTCCTTTCCCATCCTCCCAGTGACCCATACCATATTTTCATTTCTCATTGTTCATCACAGTTTACCAAGAGACTCAGAAATCTGGGAGGAATTGTATTGCAAGGGAGGTCCTGGGTGACCCTTGTGAATTTTCAGTTCACAAAGTTGCAACTCTGATCTTTGTGATTGTTACCAAGCTGGTCGTAACTGCCTACAGCTGTGCATTTCTGGCCTTTCTTTTTCATCTTTTGTTAATAAAACTTAAGTTTTCAGTCTTGAATTCTATGAAACCAGCTTTTATTGGGTTTTTGCCAAATATTTTTAGAGGCTGTACCCGGACGGTTTCTAAATTAAGAATGAATGTGGAAAGGACAGAAGTGGTTAACTGTGAGGAGAGGTGCTGGAAGGTTCAGTTAGCTCGATGGGGGGTCATTTCACAACACATACGTGAATCAAAACATCACGTTGTACACTTTAAGTGTACACTACGTTTATTTGCTAAGCATACCTCAGTAAGGCTGGGGAAGCCATGGCTGGTGTGGCTCAGTGGGTTGGGCACCGCCCTAAGAACCGAGAGCCTGTGGGTTTGAGTCCCCGTCAGGGTTGCAAGCCTGGGTTGCAGGCCAGGCCCCTGGTTGGAGGCGAGCAAGAGGCTATCAATTGAGGTTTCTCTTGCACATCGATATTTCTCTCCCTTTCTTTCTTCCTCCCTTTCCCTCTCTCTAAAAATAAATAACATCTTTAAAAACATGTGAAAGGGTAGAAAGTGCAGCAGCCTGCCCTAACAGGAGTGTGCCTTGTTCCTAGGACGATTACATGGAGGCCCTGGCCCGGCTGCACCTCACCGTGACCAGGGCCTACAAGGTGAACACCGACATCAACTTTGAGGTGTTCATCCATAAAGTGGATGGTCTGTCCGACGACCACAAAATTGAAACCCAAAGAGATATTCATCAGAGGGCAAACGATGACCTTGCAGATGCTGGATTAGAAAAGATTCACCTCAGGTGAGAAAAGAAACCCCTTGGGGATCACAGCGATGAACGAAGAAAAGCAGATTTGGGGTCCAGAGTCACCAGGAGTGGGTTGGCGTGGGCAGGAATTTACCTGTTCACCCTGTTCTGTGCTGTAGACACTGGGATAATCTTTGGGAAAAGCAAGCTTTCCATGCGCTAATTCTAATCTTTGGGAAAAGCAGTGGCGTTTTAAATACATATATATTTTTAACAAATGGTCAATGCTCCGGTTCTTCCCCCATTTGAAAAACACATTAAAATAAAACCCATGAGCATAATCCAGGAAGTTAATTGATGCTGAAGTTTGCAATTCTTTGATAAAAAGATGGTAGTATCCAATGCTGGAGATGTTCAAATAGAAATACAGAAGAAAACCTCTTCTCTGCCATGTTTTGTGGGGTGCTACCTGGATATCATTTTGCAGATTGGAAAACGGCAAACTTAGGTTTTTCAATATGAATCATGTAACTGTCACTGCCTTGCAAGGCGTGGGCACAGGTGATCTGGTGCGCATTCTCCTGCAGAATGTAAGGCAGTCGGTATGGACACATACTATGCGTTTTTTAAAAATATGGAACTCTTCACAAAGTTGCATGCCATTCTTGCTCAGGGGCCATGCCAGTCTTCTCTGTATCATAAGTGCATTTTTAAGCTTTCCAGTTCAGCCAGTCAGCAGATGAGAGCGGGCCCAGTTCTTGCTTTTCTTGTGGTGGGGAGGAGTGGCCTATTATGTAAGACATGTTCAGTTTTTACCAAGGCTGTTTCCAATACTGAGGGGGCTGGGCTCTGTGTGTAAGAGGTGTAGACACAGAAGGCAGGGGACTGGTGTTATGACAGAGCCCAAGCAGTCCATTCCTCTGTCAAGGGGAAAACGTGATGAAATATTGTTTCCTCTTTCAGCTTTTATCTGACAAGCATATATGATCATTCAATATTTGAAGCTTTTAGCAAAGTGGTTCAGAAACTAATTCCACAACTCCCCACCCTGGAGAATTTGCTAAACATCTTTATCTCGGTAAGTAAATAATATTATTCTGTGAGTGTCATTTGCAGAATTTAAGAATAACATTGCAAGAGTGAAAATGATCTTACTTCTGCTTACTCTTACAGCAGTCAAGATCACTGAAGTATTACTTTTGGAGGTTGCTCCTGCTGGTTGTTTTAGGCAACCATTCAGTGTTAATAGAGCCCTCCAGAGGCAGGGAACATAAAATTTGGTTTGGCAATAAGATATATACTGTGGAGACTGGTTGGTGAGCTGACCGAATGAGTCCTGTAAACTACCAGCTCTGCAGAGTAGAGTTGAGGCAGACCTGTTGGTTGTACTCACATTAATTCTCACTGCACAATGTGGAATTTGCTTGTTCAGATTCTTAAATTAATTTTTTAATTTAAAATTAGTGTGGACTTGGCCCCTACTCCATTTGTTTACTTGTAGTAAATAATTTGTGATAATTAATTCCACTTTTCATTTCTTATGCAAGTCCATTATGAAGAAGTATATGGCAGTGAGGTTTAAATTGTAATAAAATGGAACAACCTGAAACTTTAGTAACTTAATTTTTGCTTGTTCATTTTTACAGAGCAGATGGCATATAGTTTTATGTAGCCATGGCCTGGTCTGGAATCAGCTGTTGCTCTAAGTCAGCATCTTCTTTTTGTTTCAGAATTCAGGAATTGAAAAGGCATTTCTGTTTGATGTGGTCAGTAAAATTTATATTGCAACTGATAGCACCCCCGTGGACATGCAGACCTATGAACTCTGCTGTGACATGATCGACGTGGTCATTGACATCTCCTGTATTTACGGGTGAGTAAAATATTCTTACAGGCTGCAGTAAAGCCTCACTGCTCTCATAACCTTGGAGATATTTTGCATTTACTTATGTGATTTTAATACTTTTGTTTTAAATGACTGAGATCTATAAATGTATCATTTAGCATGCAATAATAATAAGTAATTATCGAGTAAATTCCTGGCATTGTGCTAATAAATTCATTGCACACATCACATCATTTAACTCTCCACCAATCCACGAGGCAGGAATCACTATCCCCACCTTATTTATTTATTTAATCCCCACTGTAAAGCTGGGAAAACTGAGGTTTACCCTGGCTAAATTTCTAATCTTTGCTCACACAGTCAGTGAGGGATGAGACTAGAATCTGAACCCAGGGCTAACTGGTTCCTGGGGTTCCCTGCTGAAGCTCTGCCATCGTATCGCAACTTGGGAGAGACTAACAGGGTCCTCGAAGTCTAAATAAGTATCTCATATTGACAGTAATTCTAGTATATTTTTTGTTACAGGAGATAACTGCTGGGTTGTTTTTAAAAAATATATTTTTATTTTTTATTATTCAATTACAGTTGACATTCAATATTTTATTGGTTTCACATGTACAGCATAGTGGTTAGACATTTATATAACTTACAAAGTGATCCCTTCAATAACATACTTTTGATTTTCCTCTATTGTGAGTGGCAGAGAATTTTAAAACTAAGCCAACAACATTACCTATTTATTGTTATGGACTTACATTCTTAGAAACCAGAACTTTTTGTACACTTAAAATCATATAAAATAAACAAGGAGTGAAAATGATTGTTACCAGACATTGAAACAGTTCCACATAACCATAAATTTGCTGAATGGATGTCATAAAGAGTGAATATGTGTGAACTACTTTGTTCTATTAAGCCGTCGAGTTGTTGCTGCCTACTTACATTGTATTTATACCCTCATCCAATCATTGATGACTTTAAGCTTTTGTTCATCTTCTTTGCTCACTGTGACCTGCTTTATGTGTAACCTTCTTTTCTGTGAGTCTCAGTCTTGCCATTTCTCTCTTGCAGTGTCTAAAAATCCTTTGCCTACTGAGTTGAGATTCTCTTTGTTAACTTGGTTTTACACACAGCACACAGAGTCCCTTCTGTGGTGAGAAAGGGAAAGTGCTACTTCACAGGACTGGAGTGAGGATGAAATATCACTAGGTTTCACTGGTGAATCCTGATAAATATAGCTGCTGCTATTATTATTATTATTTATTATTATTATTATTAAACACCACCATCTGGCTTTAGAAATGGACCTTATTTCCTAAGATTATTGCCCTACAGTAATCTATTATTTTTAAACTGTAAGTGAATGACCTTGAAGTAGCCATGAATCTGAATGTACCCAGATTACAGTCTAGATTGCTATGTTAATCAAGTACAATGAACAACACAATTAATCTTGCATATATTTAACAACATGCATAATCATTTTTGTGCCATGTGGCAATTAGATGTAAGTGGAAAGTTGTTCATGTGAATGCCGTTAATCAGAGCTACTTTTGTCCAGCTGAAACAAGCAGGGGAGTGGGGGTTGGAGGAGGAGGGGGCGGGGCCCTGCCGTCAGGTTGTTTCTGTGGTAGAGCGCAATGTTCCCGAGAACCCGCCAGGTTCAGTGGGAACCAGTCTGGGTCACAAGTGGGGCAGGGACTCGCCCTGGGGTTTCCTCGGACTGTTTGCAAGGAGCCAGCCCAATTCATGGGGAGGGCTGGGGGAGGGCTGGCGATGTGTGTGGCAGCCCAGGAAGCAGGCTGGCTGCCAGTTCCCAGCAGCTCCCTGGAGACCAGCAGGGTTTAGAAGCAGGTGACCTGGTGCCTCAGTCCAACTGCTCAGGAATCTCAGCTGAGCTGCTGCTGAGGCTGGCGGCTACACACACACACACACACACTTCAAAATACATCCTATCCCCATGTGTTTTTATGGCTTTGTAGATGGAAATAGGACTAGTAGAAAATAGTTGTTGCAGTTGTGAAACCTCACCAATATCTACTTGTAATTGTTTTGGTCTTTTTTTGTCTGTCTAATTTGTTCAATGTTTTACTTTGTAATTATGAATGTGATCCATGCTCATTGCAGAAAATATGTAAATATAAAAAATAAAATTAGTCCATAATAGTCCATAATTGTATATGCAGAAATAATCACTAATATTTTTATGTATTTTATTCTTATTTCTGTGTAATTTTTAGGATAATGTGGTCACTTTGTATATTTAATATTTTACCCTGCTTTTTTCATTTAACATTGTCACTTAAGAATTTTCCTGTATAAGTGCTGTTAACAAACAATGCTTAGTGTCTGTATAACATAGCATTATGTTTACTTGGAAATGTTAAATTCAGTTTTATTCATTGGTTAAAATTTTTAAATGTTTCAGTTTATTTTCAGAACATTATTTATAAGCAAGAGAAGTTCAGTCTGGAAAACTAGTAACTAAAAATAGCACAAAAGAAGTTAAGAATTCTGTTAAAACATCTTTAAAATCTGAGGTTTAACACTTCTTAAAATTTTTCTTTGCTGTTTTTGTAGGTTAATGAGGGGGACCCCCAAAAAACCCAAAATTGTTTTTTTAAAGATTTAATTATCTATTTTTAGAGAGAGGAGAAAGGAGGGAGAAAGAGAGGGAGAAAAACATCAATGTGTGCTTGCTTCTTGCATGCCTCTGCTGAGGACCTGGCCCACAACCCAGGCATGTGCCCTGACTGGGAATCGAACCAGTGACCCTTTGGTTCACAAACTGGCCCTCAATCCACTGAGCCATACCAGCTAGGGTAAAACCCCAGAATATATTTATTAAAAATGGTATATTTATTCCTACATGTTTAAACTTCAGTCACATTCAGAGTGCTCTCCATTTGATGCAATACATGCATCAAGACGTTTCTTCCACTGATGAAAACAGTGTTTGAACTTGTCCATTTTGATGGCTTTTAGTGCTTCTGCCATTTTTTGTTTCAGCTCTACCACATTGGGAAAATGTTACCCTCAGGCGAATAGAGAGAATGGGGCACAGTGGTCATGCTGTTTTTGCTCAAAAACTGCTGAACACTTAGTGTGGTACAGACAGGTACACTCATAAATCACCCATCATGAAATGGGCAAACACATTGAGTCTTCAAAAAAAATCACTGAAACCAAACAAAGCCTCTCACAACAACACCAGCTGGTACACGGATACAGGTGGGTTCCTAGAACACTCACCTAGAGAGGGAAGCCTGTACTACAAGGGGCCTGCCCTCCAGAAGATAATTCTGGGGTTTTTGGGATCACCCCTCATATAGTGAGTTGAATCCTTTTATAATAAACTAACTTCCACAATTTACTTTTAGGTAGCCCTGCATGTTCTGGTTTAAACTACTCTCAAATCTAAAAGCCTACATTTCCTTTAAAATACTCTACAATTCAGGCATTTTCATTTAATCTGGTTTGTCACCCTGACGTGAACGCTGACCAGCTGTGCCCGTGGTGTTGTGAATGAGGCGAGACAAATTCACGTGGCCTACTGAAGTCCTGTGGAGGAAAAGGGACAGCACGGCCACTCTCTCAAGGGGAGAGTGACTCGACCCTTGCCTTGACAAGCTTTTATTGGCTTTCTAATAGCATACATCAAAGAAGGTTCTCATTCATTATGCTCAGGTTTGCTTTAGGTGATTACTTTTACAGATAACAAAGGAAAGGATGTTACTGATTACTTCCTACAGAATAACAAGGAAAAAATGTTGCAAATGCAAGGGAACAATAACAGTAATTGGTCTGGTTACACTTCAGTCCTTGGGAGAATTAGCACAGACTTCAGGAAGTTACTTTAAAGATATGCAGTAAGCATTTGCTGCTTCAACTCAGAGTGAGGGAGTTTTAGCAAGAGCAAGGCTCAAAGCAGCCTAAGTATAATGCAGGCCTGGTCTCCCACGGAAGAACCCATCCGTGGGTTTGGCAGCCTGTGTGCCACCACGCACCTATGGGCTTTCCAATAGGGCTGGGCTACATTTGCCATTCCATGCAGATAGATTCCCTGTATCACCCTACTCCCTTGTGATATTTATGAGATTAAAAGGGTTAGCTCTAAAATTGGTCAGACGAGTTTGAGGTCCTGGCTGGATCCCATCATCAGCTTTGACCATGTTCTCTTATTTCCCCAACCTCAGTTCCTCTGTCCCTACCTCAGAGGGTTCCTGTGCCAGACAGCATAGCGCACGGTAAGAACTCAGAACCGTGCCCACCACAGTGAAGGTTCAGTAAGTGAGGGCTCTTAGTCTACAAAACTGTTAAGGTTTAGTAGCAGCTGAATTATTATGCTGTATGAATAAGGCTTATTTAGCACAATTCCAACTAAGTCAGATATCTGGTCAATTATTTGTAAGTTTGGGAAGTAAAAATAAACCAGAAAACGTAGACTCGGTAGGGGGAAGTGCTCCTTTGCTGATAAGGAGAGGATGCACAATGCCTTGACCAGACCAGTGTTTCAGAGGGTCCAGGTCCCGTCAGTGAGGCGGTGGGGTTCAGAGCGAGGCGCCCCCAAATGTGCCTCCGTGGTGTGCACTTTGTTTCAGGGCGAAAGGCAGACTTTAGCCTCTCTCACTCAAAAGAAGCTTCTCCTCCCTTAACAATCTGGAGAACTTGAATTAGAGGCCTCGCATACAATAAAACATCATCAGTGATAACCTTTTGACTCATCTGCATGGCAGGACAAACATTTATTTGTTAAAACATCTGTTCTTTTTATCAGCCTGCAATAACCGTTTGACACCCCCAAGGAGCATAACCTCATTCCTCGCGTCGGATGTCTGATATAGCCTGAACCCTGTTCTGTCCGTGGACCTCTCGTGCACGTGAGGTCCCTGATCCTCTCAAGTGTGCGGGGCTCCCATACTATGCATGTGTTAAATTTGCTTATTTTCTCTTGCTGATCTGTCTCATGTTTATTTATTAGACCAGCCAGAAGAACCTTGAGAGGAAAGTTTGTTCCTCCCCTAGAAGGCCTGAGTAGTAGTAGTAGTAGTAGTAGTAATAATAATAATAGCAATTAACGTTCATTATGCATTTTACTTAGTCTCAGCACTGTGCTCAGTGCCATATATATGTATTATTTCATTACATTAGGACACTTTGAAGTAATTACTGTTAGTATGCAGATGAGGAGATTGAGGCTCAAAGAAGTTACTCAACTTGCCCAAGTTTACCTAGTGAGTAAGTACCGGTAAGCTGGGGTTCAAACCCAAGTCATCTGCGTCTGCAGGCCACGTGAAATAAGCCAATCAGAGGAAGGCAAGTACCGTATGATTTCACTCATATGTGGAATCTAATGAATAAGATAGACAAACAAAATAGAAACAGACTCACAGATAGAGGACAGACTGGTGGCTGTCAGAGGGGAAGGGGATTGAGGGGCTGGGTGAAGAAGGTGAAGGGATTAAGAAAAAAAATTCATAGACACAGACAACAGCATGGTGATCACCAGAAGGAAACGGGGGTGGGGAAGGTGGAAGAGAGTGAAAGGGGGGTAAGTGAAGATGGAAGGAGACTTGACTTGGGTGCTGAACACACAGACAGTATACAGGTGACGTGTTATAGAACTGTACACCTGAAACCTAAGTAATTTTATGAACCCTTGTCACCCCAGTGAAATCAATAAAAAAATAAAAAGACCAACCTATTCATTTAACGTTTTATTTTAAAAATATTTCAAACCTACAGAAAATGTGCAAGGATAGTACAGTGAATTCCTACATACCCTTCATTGGGATTCACAGATTTTTGTCAGTTTGCCGTATTTGCTGTCTCTCCCTTTTCTGTTCCGCATTGTGTGTTTGCTTGTGCTGAACCTTTGGGAAGCTGCAGACGTGATTCTTTGATCCTAGCTGTTTGAGCACCTGTCTCTTAAGAACAAGGACATTCTTGTACAGGACCGCAGTTTAATTACCCAAGTAAACATGGTTAGTTGGGCTATATCACTCTATTATCTAACGTGTAGCCCATAGTCACACTTCACCAGTGGCCCCACTTCGGTCTGCTGTGTCGGTTTTTGCCCGACCTAGCCCGGCACTTGCTGTCCCGTCTTTACGCTTCTCTAACTCGGGGCAGTTCTGCAGTCCTTCGTGGTCTTCCATCGGACCGTGCGTGTGGCAGCCTGGTGGTTCAGTCAGGAGAGAACAAGAAGCCCTCGGGGGCCGCCGTGGGGAGGAGAGCCAACCCCCATCCCTCATCTGTGCCACTCAGGTGCCCGGGGAGTGGTCCAGCTGCTGCAGCAGCCACTCCTGGTGTCAGCAGGAAAGTGACTGTCATGCAGGGTGTATGTTCTTGTGATTGTGTGTGTGTCTGAGATCTTTAGCTGAAAGACACTGTAAGTGTAAACGACTTGCCATTGTCACTCTGTGTGGTAAAGCCGGTCTTTGTTGCCAGGTTACCATTTGTAGTTCTTCCTCAGTGGTCACATATGTTTTGGTTTCTCTCCCCGTTTAGTCTCAAAGAAGATGGAGCAGGAACCCCCTATGACAAGGAATCAACAGCCATCATAAAGCTGAATAATACCACAGTTCTTTATTTAAAAGAGGTGACGAAGTTCCTGGCTCTTGTTTGCTTTGTCAGAGAGGAAAGCTTTGAAAGAAAAGGTAATTTTTTTGTGTGATTTAAATGAAGCATTTCAGTTCAGACTAATACCGCCTTTACTGCTTGCTGAGTGTGGATGGGGAGCAGCATGCCTCTGGAAGCTTCCAGACTTCAGTCCCAAGCCCCCGTGGCTCCTGCCCATGTCAGTCAGGGGTGGGGATCCGTGGACCAGCCTGCCCTGTAGTGAAAGCTCCCCGGGAGGTGGCAGTGAAAACAACTGTCTTCCCAGGGGCCTTAGCTTCTCTGGGGGCGAAGCTAACTGGGGTGCTGCCAGGCTTAAGGTTTCTTACCAAGAAACCTTACCAAGGCCTCCCTCTTGGTCCACACCTCTAGGTTTTGGGGGTGTGCGATCCCTTGTGCTCCCATTTAAAGGAGGGGACCCATGCAACGGGAAAGCTAGACAGTCTTTAACTGCTCTTCAGCCTCTGTGTCTTCTTCAGTCCTCAAAACACAGGGATGGCATCATGATTCCGAAAATAGAAGGCATGAATATATATACTTAATAACACCACCAGATATCTTTTGAGTTTTATTTTAAAACCAAAGCAGTTAATCTCATAAAGATAGTCCTGTCCCCTCTGCTACCTAAACTGGGAAATACCCCCTTGGTGCCATGGGCAGGGGTGTTTGCTAGTGAAGAGGGGCTGATCCACCGATTTGTGGGGTAAAAAAATTCCCTACAAAGTGGCAGTAGTAACATTTACTGAAATAGCTGTTTTTTCCTTATACAGTAATACATGTTTATTATAAAAATGCTTTGAAAACTTAAGAAAGGAAAAACAAAATAAAACCACTCAGTTTCACCGTCTAGAGCTAAACCCCATGTTAAATTTGCAGTTTGCTTTCTTTCTCCTCTCCCCGCCCCCTTTCTGCCTCTCATCTTCCCTGCCTTCTTCCTTCGTCTCTTCTTTCCTTCCGTCCAACAAAAGGGGGGCCAGGGTGTCTATCTTGTTTTATATCCTGCTGTTTTCATTTATTTATATCATGAAGTTGGGTTTTTTAAAGATTTTATTTATTTACTTTTAGAGAGAGGGGAAGGGAGGGAGAAAGAGAGGGAGAGAAACCTCAATGTGTGGTTGTGTCTTATGCACCCCGTACTGGGGACCTGGCCTGCATCCCAGGCATGTGTCCTGACTGGGAATCAAACTTCTGACCCTTTGGTTCGCAGGTCAGTGCTCAATCCACTGAACAACACCCCAGGGCTACATATACTCCTCATCTACTTCCCCCAAATGTTAACATCTTACATATTGTAGCGCAGTTATGAAAACTAGGGAATTAACATTGGATAATGCTCTCAGCCAAACTACACCTTATGTAAATTTAACCAGTTTTTCAAAAAAATCTGTTTCAGGATCCCAAATTGATTTAGTTGTTATTTCTCCTAGTCCTCTCCCATCTGTAACAGTTCTTCATCTTTCATGGCCTTGACACTTTTAAAGAGTACTGATCAAAAATTATCTTGTAGAATGCCCCTCAAATTTAGTTTGTCTGATAGGTTCACTCATTTGAAATGAGATTGTGCACTTTGGCAAGAACACCACAGAGAGATGATGCTGTGGCCCTGGCCCATGTGGCTCAGTTGGTTGGAACGGCATCCTGTGCACTGAAGGGTTATGGGTTCGATTCACAGTTGAGGCACATACCTGGGTTGTGGGTTTGATCCCCGGTCAGGGTGCATATGGGACACAACCAGTTGATGTTTCTTTCTGTCTCTCTAAAAGCAATGGGGACGCCTTGGCGGGTGTGGCTCAGTGGATTGAGTGCCAGTCTGCAAACCAAAGGGCCTCTGGTTTGATTCCCAGTCAGGGTGCATGCTTGGGTTGCAGGCCAGGTCCCTGGTAGGGGGCGTGCAAGAGGCAACCACACATTGATGTTTCTCTCCCTGTCTTTCTCCTTCCCTTCCCTTCTCTCTAAAAATAAATAAATAAAATATTTTTTAAAAAAGCAATGGGGAAATGTCCTCGGGTGAGAGTGAAAAAGAAAGAAATGATGCTGTGTCCTTCTCTGCGTCATCCCAAGTAGTTGACGATGTTTGCGTGTCTTATACTGATGTCAGTTCAGCTACGGTAATGTCTGCCAGTTTTTCCACTGGAATGCCCCAGTCTTGTCTTTCCCTTTGTAGTTAAGATGGGCTCTCAAACTATTCCAATCATGTTTCTTCCCACACTTTTGCCCCCTAACTTTAACTTTGCTCTATGGTTGTGGAAGTAAATTTAAGCAGGAGTTTATCATGTGGATCTCTTAGTAAGTTATCCCACCTGCATGGGATCATCTCTGAGGACAGGCACACTTCGTAGAATTTATTAAACTAACTAGAAGCCTAGGTGTTAGTTTTAATGTCATAACTGAGAAATGTAAATAAATATGCAGACCAAGTTTAACCCCAATCGTGTTAAACTTGTGTGTTTTAAGGTGACTAACCATCTCCCTTTGGGACAGAGTTCATGGGACAGCAGACCTCCAGGGTTGAAACTGGGAATGGTCCCAGACAAACCGGATGAGCTGGTCTTCTTGTCTATTAGGTAGTTGTCTTTGAAAAGAACTTAGGCTTATAAATGCATGGAGTTGGTTGTACTTGTGTTGCTGAGTCCTGTTGGTGCTGATAATCAACACTTGGTGATCAGCTTTTCTTCGTGTTGTTCTCCAGCTGAGTTTTCATTAACAGTCTCTGTGACTGCTCTAGCAGAAGGGGGAGAATTGAAAGCAGATATACTGTTCTCAGCCTTGGCTGCACGTTCCAGGCACCTTGGATGGGAGGTGATTAAAAAATACGGATGTCTGGGTCCTCCTTCGTATAATTAGAATGCAATTCCTGGAAGGGGGGCCCTGCGGCTTGTTAATTTTTTTGAAGTTCCCTGGATGTTTTTAATGTGCTGGGGGCGTTGAGAACCACTGAACCAGAGAAGGATGTTGGACCATTAAATAACTGTGTATGGTGGTGAAGACAGTCCTTATTCTGTTCATGTCTCTTTTCTTGTATTTTCAACTGCTTCATTTAAGGGTTGAAATAAATAACAAACTGTTTCTATGAGTGCTTACTTCCTTTAAACACCTCAGTTTGCCTTTTTATTTTTAAAACTCCAAATACAGCAAGATGACTGTGTTTTGCCTTTTAAATTTGCCCATTTAAAAACGTGAGTAAGTTAAGATCTGCGGAAAGCTATGGATAGGCCCTGACTGGTGTGGCTCCGTGGATTAAGTGTTGTGATCTCTGGTCAGGGCATGGGCCTGGGTTGCAAGGCCAGGTCCCTGGTTGAGGGCGTGCTAGAGGCAACGGATCGATGTTTCTCTCCCTCCTTTCCCCCTCTCTAAAAATAAATAAATAAAACACATTTTAAAAAGCTATCAATAGAATGTCTCTGAAATTTCCCAGGTTGAGTGATGGCACCCTTCTCACTGAGCCATTCAAGCTAAGGTTTTTTCCTAAGACATTTGGCTGCATGTATGATAGGCAGAGAATTGTTAGAGTCTCACATCTCACTTTCAAATTCCCACAGAATGAGATCACTCATTTGCTCCTTGTTTATCACGTTCTGCCTTAATCACCTCGTTGGCTGTTTTTTTCTTCCCCCCTTCTTGGTCACTATCACTGCAGAAGCAGCAGAGGGCGCCGCTGAGAGGGTTTCCTGCTCCTGGAAGCTGAGTTGGTGTTTCTTCCAGTGCATTGTAGTTAATTTTCAGAGTAGTTTGAAGTTTTACTCCTTGGCTGGAATCTGGATTCTTTGTTTGGGTCTCTTCCGTCACCTGAGTGGATGGAAATAATGACTGGGCTAGTTGTTTTAATATGTTTAAAGACAGTAAATAGAATCAACTGCCTTATCCTAATTGGTATAAGCATAAGGTTGGTCTCAACAATAACAAATTAGTGATGATGATGAAAAAACATACTCGAGACTTTCATTATCTGTTATTCTACTTTTGTACTACCAATTAATTTTTTAAAACACAAGAAGATTCTCCCCTACTGTTCCTCCATTTAAAATTTACATGATATTGAAGAACTGAGAGTGTCCTTTTTTGTTGAATTCCTGAGCTTGAGTTGTCCTGAGGTGACTATTACCACTCAAAATTCAGAGACTTTGCTTCCCCAGGGTTTATGACAATGGTTTAAATATAATGTATATCCTGTAAATATTGATTACTTGATTGATACTGTGGCTTTGATTGCTCAGCCACACTGCAGCTCAGGGTCTACCTCCACTTAGTCAATTTAATAATGCCTTTCAGAAAAAGGAAATAATAAATATTTCATTGAAGGTATATCTTTATTGTAAAAAAACCCCTTTAATTCTGAAAGATCAAAAAATGTGCAGTTTGCTTGGTTCTTCAAATCTTTTGGGTCATAGAAACCTTTGAAAATGTGGCATATACTCTGGAAACTTTGCTTATGGAAAAATATACATACATTCACAGGACTTTGCCAGCAGTTTCCAAAGGCTAGCTGCTGACCACCTAGGGTAGTCTGTGGACATTATGTTAAGGCTGCTCCTCTACTGACCCCTGCTGGTTTATTCTCGCCATGGCCAGCATGAAAAGATGGAGATTATTTCTGTGACATTTCTAACTGTTTTTGTTTTCCTCTCCAGGGCTTATTGACTATAATTTTCATTGCTTCCGGAAGGCCATCCATGAAGTTTTTGAGGTGAGGATGAAAGTGGTGAAATCACGAAAGATTCAGAATCGGCTGCAGAAGAAAAAAGGAGCCACACCCAATGGGACGCCTAGGGTGCTGCTGTAGGTGAGGTTTCAGGAGCATCTTTTGAAATCAGACTTTCAGTGAGGCTGCTGCACTGTGTTGCACTAGAGGAAGAGGAAGAAGGAGATTGGGACAAATAACACAAATTTGTTGTAAAAAAAGAAAAATTCCTAGCACCCTCTTGATCTTTTCTTTTTTTAAATAAAGCAAGCACTTTGAAGCAAAAACTTGTACATTAACAATGAAGTGAAACCCACTGTAATTTCATTACACAGATGTAAACTTTTTTGGTCTGTAGTCAGAAAAACCCTGTGTGAGAACTGCCAGAAACTGTATATATTTTGCACTTTTTCATGTTTTTTTCTCATTGAACTAAACTTTGATAAAACAACTTTTCTAAGATTTTTTCTGTACTCGGTGTCAAGGACATGCATACTGTAGTTTCCAGCTATATGGCAATCAGAAATTGAAAAGTGATGCATTAGCAGTGACTTTTTATACATTTGGGAATCTTTGCTACCAATTGTTGAGAAAAATAATTTTTCAGTGGAGAGGGAACAGACTGGGGCAGTGAGCTCCCGGAGCAGTGAGAGCTGCCCCTTGTTTATAACTAGTACCAATGGGAGTTTTGTTGAATAATTTTAGCGCCAAACTTACCTAAATGTTTCTATAGCTGCGGCAGTGCTTCCCCACCCAACAGTTTTTACAGAGTTCTTTACCTCGGCACACATCTCTAGAATCGTTTTATACAGAGCGCTTGTTTCTTTTTGCTGTGTGGCTCTTCTTCAGGACCTTTGGGACCAGATTTCCAAAATGGTGCCAATCACTTGAGCCAAATGAGAATGTCATTGAATTGTAAGGTTTCTGGAGGCTGTAGTGTACCTGCCACCCAGGCTGAAGTAACATCAGTGGGCACATGGTTTCCCAAATGTGGGTGATTGGCAACTGCAGATGTGAAAGTATATATACGGTTCTGTATGTTTGGCCTCTGTGAAATGGGCCTGTTACTGTGCAACATCTGAAATGTTTATTTTGGACCAGCTCTTTTGTATTGCCCCATGATCACAGAGAATGTCTCAGATCTCTGCCATAGAGCTGAATCCTTTTGGGCACATTTGTCACCTCTGCGTGTCCTTCTCATCTGTGGCAGTGTGCCTTGTAGACTCTGCCTGTTCCCACCCTATGGTTGAACTAGAGTGCAGCCTGCCAGCAGCATGCTCTGCATAGCTGAAAAACCATTCTGAAAACCCCTGAAGCTCACTGGGAAGGAGATGGCCAGAGGAGGCCTAATAGTTAGCTATGTATTTGTTTCTCTGAAATTCTGTCACTTATGTTTACTTTAGACTAATAGCAAGTTAAGAGACTCCTTAATCTACTACCGTCCCAGACCATTCCAAGTAGATAATTCTAGGTCCATCCCAAGGGTCAATTCCTAAGGCATGCTTGTGGGTGTTAGAAAATAATACATTTTTGTTTCTTTTAGCAGAGCCTCATAGGGATAACAAAGCTGCTCCTAGCAAAAATGTGTCAGGTTCCTAAAGCAGCTTGTCTTTAAAATCATCCCACTTCTATCTGTGACTTCTTTCTACTCTTTTTCCTTTCTCTCAAGTCATATTCCTTTGAGGCTGGTAACTGCAGTTTAAAATGGTAGCTGATTGGGGTTTAAGGTTTGAGCCCTCCCAAAGCATTGTGCATTTTAGAAGAAAATTTCTAAAAATCCTGAAGGAGCCTTGCCTACCTTCCTCATAATTTCTGCTTAGAAACCTGGATGAAGTTTTTTCCCTAATTGCCAACAGATCTGGTATGGGGGGTGGGGGGGCGGGTATTACAAATCTAATTCTCTAATAGTTTTTACACAATGTTTCTTTTTGAGCAAACAAAGAATTGCTTTTCTAATGTGATTTTATCCTCATCATAGAGACACTTGTCTATCTGATAAATCACACATCATTTAGGTATATACACATATTATTGTAACTAGTTGGAGCTTCCATTTTTGAGTTGGGTATATGATGGGTTTTTGTTAAAATGTGCCTTAAGAGCCTATTACTTCAAGAGCAAATGATTCTTTGGGGGAAAGGCAAAGTGAATGCTATGGTATAAGGACCCAAGTTCATGGTACTAAGTGCACTCTGTTAATCACACGCTGAGGTACAGATTACTGCCTCAGACCTGTACACATGGCAATGGCCTCTTACTTAAAGAGAGGTGTAGGAGTTCTAAGTGTTCAGTTCTTAAAGTCTGTGCCACTGAAATTACAAAATCTCTCAATTCCTTATGCATTTTATGTTTGATAAAGGATTTAACTCATGTGACATGTATGACCACATTTAGGTCTCAGATCCAATGCTACAAATACAAAACCCAAATACATGGCTACAGTGATGACTCTGGAACATTTTCACTCATTTTCAAAGGTTGAGAACATGACCTACAGGTTTCTCAGGCAATCAGAACTTCTCTGTAAGGGTGCAAATCTGTGAATTATCTATCATTTTTGGTTATTTTCAGTTATGTAGATTAGTGTGTGACCAGAGTAGAATGATTTTGAAGGACTATAAATCAAAAACTGTTGACATTCAAGAACAGTGTTATTTTGTGAACATGATATATTTTGGATCCTTAAATATACAATGACTAAAAACACAGCAAGTATTATTATGTGTGGGTTATGTGCTTACTCTGAAACATACTCCAGAAAAGCATTCCCCTGTGCCGATTATTAAGGTGCGGTATGCATTCACCTTATGTGGGCTGTGTAGAATGTGTAATCAGGTGTAGTGTTAAGTTTTGCTTTAAGCAGCATGTCATTTATAACCAGTGTTAAACCATTGGTTTCACGAATGTTGGCTGCCAATTTAAAAGCTTGTGGCATACGCTCCTGATTTGGTAAGCGCTCCGTTTTGTCGTAAGCATATTCCTAACTAACCTTTCAGGGAGCAGAATGGCCTCTCTGGTGGAAAGGAAGTCTGGTCATCCGTGCTTGTGAGCTTGTTTTCCACACGCACGGGTTACTGCGTTACTGGCCTCGTTTGCTCCCTTTAGGAAAACACGTTTGTCATGATTAACAGGCTTTCATTTTGTGGAAATGAGGATAAATCACTCTGTTTAAGTTGGATTTGCACTTTTATTTTTATTTTTTTAAACCTATATTTTTGATGGCGACACGCCTGTTTGGACTATAGAACTGTTATTTCCATAAACTTCAGATATTAATTCTGCTGTCCTGGCCCTAATCCCTAGCCATTTGGAAATTCACTTCCTAACAGGGCACCTATCGCTCCTTCCTTACTTAGTAAGATTCCACCCTGATGACTTTGACAGATCCCCCAAGAGTTTTCAGAGAGGGCTAGCATTAGGTGTTACACCTTGTACGTGAAATCCTGTTTCTGATGGAAAGCCTGATCTGAAATAATTATGTCCAAGATATTTAATCAGTGGGGATGTTTGATTTAGTAGGAAGAAAACGTGGTCTTTAACAGATTTACGTAATAATGATAGATACTGAATATACACAGGATGCTACATGCTGCTCTTCTGGGCATTTACACGACTTACTCTCACAAACCCAAGAGGTAGGTACTATGATCATACCTGTTTTACAGAGAAGGCAACTGAATTCAAAGCGTTTGAATAATTTGATCAAGATCATCTCACAAGTGACACACAAGGTCTGGAGTCTGACGAGTCACTCTGTCAACTACTGCTCTAAGCAGCCTCCTCAAGTGTCCCCTTGAATGCCCTCATTCCTCAGACCCGAAACGGGGGACTTGAAGTTTAGGATTTACCACTGTGTATGTTTAGGAAGGCTGAGATGCTGAGATACTTAAAAATACCTTTCCTTCCACAAGAATCGATAGCAGCAGTCTTCTAAATGTGCTTCACTCAGAGGAGGAAGTCAACAGATGCTATGTTTTTTCTTCCTAATCCAGTCAGTGACTCTAGTGCCCAAAATAATCTTAGAGTGTGTAAATATCAGAAGAAAATTTAAGTATATTTTATAGCCATTTGTTTTCTAAGAAGCATTAGTATATCAAACCCTGAGGAAATGAGAAAATAAGCTATTGATCTAAACTGTATTCAGCCTTACTCTGAGATTTTAATATATGTAACAATAATTTGTAGAAAATAAAATCCCGATCTGGATTAAAATAAAAAAGATACATTTCAATCCTAATCCTGCAGACCTATATTTAAAATTGCCACTAGTGTACTTCAGGGGGGTTTTCTACTAGAGGAGCCTCAAATCAAAGGTGTCCAAAAGTTGAACTGGCTTTTTTCTTGGTGTATCTTCTCCTGTGATGGTGAGACTGTCCTCCCTTGCATCCCGGCTAGAAACTAGGTTCTCATGCTTGACTTCCCTCCTGCTCACCTCCTCCCATCAATCACCACTCCTTTCACTTTAGCCTTACAGACCACTGCCGTTGATTCTCTCTAGCTCTTCTGCCACTGTCCTGGTTTACACCACCCTCTCATTTGGATCTCAATAGCCACTTAACAGTGTCTCTCTGCCTCATGCATCCACCTATTCCATCATTCTCTATACAAGATGCAGAAGGACCTTTCAAAACTACCACAATTCTGACTATACCACTTGTTCAACACCCTTCCTAGCTCCCCGTTATAGGTATCAGTCAAACTCCTTAACCGAGTTTGCAGGACACTGTCTGCTTGGTTCTTACCTCCCTCTCCAGCCTTCATTCATCTTCCCCTTAACAGAGCTGGACCAGTCCACCCATGCCAGGTGGTAAGTTAGAGGAACTGTGAATTTTGGTTCCTTTGTCAGTCATTTTCTTGGGGAAATAATTTTCTTTCTTAAGGAACAATTCTTTTTTTTTTTTTTAAGATTTTATTTATTTATTTTCAGAGAAGGGAAGGGAGGGAGAAGGAAAGAAACATCAATGTGTGGTTGTCTCTCACGCACCCCCTACTGGGGATCTGGCCCGCAACCCAGGCATGTGCCCTGACTGGGAATCGAACCAGTGACCCTTTGGTTCACAAGCTGGTGCTCAATCCACTGAGCCACACCAGTCAGGGCTCAATAGTTATTGGTAGAACACCTATTGTAAGACATTGTGCTGAGTGAAATAGCTAAAAGACAGATACTGGAGATGGAAGGATTATAATATCTAAAAATAACAGGAAATAAATTAGTCTAATTTTAGATGGACCCTTATAGGTATCACAGGAGTTCTATAGAACTGTGCTACCCTCCAGCGAAGACCATGGAGAGCTGTAACGAGCATTTGAGAAGCTGAATTGTTCAACCAGTAGTAGATCAATAGCTATATTAGTATCATTAATTTGCAGTAAGATTAAGTTCACTATAAGAAGTTGGTTAAGAAAGTGGAAATGTTTATCCTGTGCCTCCCCTTATAATTAAGAAAAAAGGTAAATTATCTCAGAAGTATGAGTTTTAAAAATACATAGACAGATAGCATGTGGTGCCAATTTTATTTGCAGGTATTACAGTACCCCGACCCGAGTTCACAAGTTGCAGCTTTGCCACAGCTTTGGCTGGCAAGTGTGAGTTTTAAATGTTAGTTATTTTCATGGTCATACTGTGTTAACATCACTTCCAGAATTAGTTTTAATAAAAAGTTTATGCTACTTGTTACTCTTTTCAGTCTGTTTGTCCCAGGGAACTGAGTGCTGCTTGAGGTAGATGTTGACATTCTCTGAGAACGTGGACATGAAGAGCCACAGAAGATGTGAGAAGAATCAGATTTCATGACCTTTTACAGCCACTTGGTTTTCTAAGGCTGAGCTTCTTTCTGGGCCATTTAGAATTTTGAAAGGTTGGATGATATTTTAAAATGGGCCAAACTTGGCCTAGCAGGGCCTCAGGAATATCTACTTTTATCATGAATTCAAGTGAAGTTCAGGCAGTGATCTTATCTCAGTTGTACCACCGGCATCTTTGCAGTTTTGTTTTTAAATTCTCATCTGAGGATATGTTTGATGATTTTAGAGTCAGAGAAAAACATCGATCAGTTGCTTACTGTATGCATCCCGACCAGGGATTGAGCCCTCAGTCTAGGTGCGTGCCCTGACCAGGGATCGAACCACCAACCTTTTGGTCCATGGGATAACGCTCCAATCAACTGAGCCACCCAGCCAGGGCTATAGTTTTGTTTTGTTTTAGTAATAGCTATAATAAAGTGAAAATACAGGCTTTAATGGTCCCTATCATAATTTTAAAGGTACTTCAAATTGTGTCATGTTATTCCAAGGGACAATTCTATTCCATAAAAATAAGTAAATTTAAATTATATATAAAATTATTTAAAATAAGTAAATAAATAGAAACAAAATACAAAGTAAGACCTTTAATACTAGTCCAGTAAATACCCATTGGTGGTCTTTCTTTGTAGAATATTATATTTTTAATTTCAGCAAATGATTTAGCAATGAACCTGAGATGGAGTCTGGTCTTCAGGATTTAATCTTGAAAAATAAATTATCTTTTTTTAAAGATTTTATTTATTTTTAGAGAGGGAGAGAAACATCGATGTTCTAGGGAAACAGCAATCGGTTGCCTCTCACACATCCCTAACTGGGGACCCTTTAGTTGACAGACTGGCGCTCAATCCACTGAGCCACACCAGCCACGGCAAAAAATGAATTATCTTAAAAAACAGGATGACCATGTGAACTTACACTCAAAGCAGTGTTTGAGTGGTATGATTATAACTGCCCTGGGGCAGACTGTAGGACTTAATCCTTTATGAAATGCATTTTAAACTTTTTGTTGTGAACTGTAATACATACAATTCACATTGCAAACTAACATACCCTCATAATTGCAAATAGTTTTAAAAATCTCTTGAAGTAGTGTTATCCGTTCTACATACAATGCATTCTAGCATTTGTCTCTTTCATTTTGTTAAAAAAAGATCTCACAATTCACAAACGGGTCACGACCTGCCATGTGTAAAGCACTGCTAGAGTGGCCAGATCAGAGATACCTGAGGATTTTCCTTCTGGACTAAAGTGTTTTCCTTCTCTCGCTGTTAATTTTGAGATCTTAAGAAATGTAGGGGAAATTCTGATTAAGTTCTTGAACCTTTCTTTCATTGGGTCGGGGTTTTCTGCTGAGCAGTTTTACTTTTCATTGCCATTACTTGCGTGTTTTGTGTGCTGGGTTGTATTACAAGTGGAGGAGGTGGACGGGCCCAGGGGGCTTCAGTCCTGGGAGGATCATCTATTAATATAGTCTATTCTTGACTATAATAAAGAATTAACTTGAGTTTAGGAACTCATAGATCTAACTTCTATGGGGTTGTTAATTCAGATGACATTGGTCTGATCCAATATTAAGAATCCCCGAGTTCGTCTTTGTGTGCTATTCTGACTTCCCAAGAACCAGCTGGACAAGCCCCTTCCCCATGAAAGGGAGCTGATCTAGCCTCCAGACTCAGGGTGGAAGAGTGAGGTGGAGGGCAGCATTAATTAGCGTCCAGCTGCCTCAAGCCTGACCACTCTGCTTCTTCAATCTGTACTAATAAGCTGCTGAGGAAAAGGGGGTTTTTCTAGTCTTCCAAAACCGAAGGTCAAAAAAACAAAGGCTCTTCCTTGAGTGGCTTCCTCCATGTTAACCCTCACCATCACGGGAGAATCCCATTCCTACAAGCTGTTTCTGTTTGCTTTCACCTTTCGTTATTGCCCAGGTCCCTCGGTGGCTGCCTAATTCTGTCTGCCTCTGCCTTGGGGTGAGCTCACCCCTGTCAGGGTCTGCCTTCATCAGCCAGATAGTCAATAACCAGGACTCACTCAGGACTCTGGGCTCTCAGAACTGTATAAAGTGGTTTTGGTAGTCAGGCTTTTCACTTCCCCTCCATGCGAAGCAGTCACTAAAAGGGCTGACTGGAAAAGACAAGTCTAGTATGTCTTTCTACCTCGGTGGGAGAGGAAGGAATTCAGGTTGATAATGTGCAAAAATGGTACCTCCAATTCATGTCATAATGTTTCATTTAATGCCCTAGGCCAGGGTTTCACAAAGTTACCTCATCTTAAGAATCATCTAATGCCCTGGCCAGTGTGGCTCAGTTGGTTGGAGCGGTGTCCCCTAGAGTCTGCTGAAGGGTCGCAGGTTTGATTCCTGGTCAGGGCACAGGCCCAGGTTGTGGGTTTGATCCCTGGTTGGGGCGTGTATGGGAGGCAACCAATCAGTGTTTCTCTTTCACAATGATGTGTTTCTGTCTCTCTCTCCAACCCTGTCCCTTCCTCTCTAAAAGCAATGAAAAAAATATTCTCAGGTGAGGATTGAAAAAACATTATCTAAGGTGCTTAAAAATGCAAATTCCTTTACTGAATCAGAATCTCTGTGCAGAGGTTTGGGGATCTGTATTTAAATAAGCACCTTAGGCAATTCTTATAACTTGGAAGACATGGTTTGGACTGTTGTTCAAAGGGACGGTGAAGGCTAGACAGTGCAGGGCGAGGACGAGTCACCGGGGGGACTCACTCCACTCCTTCCCTCACTCAGGGTGAAGCCTCATCCTTCCTCCACTCCTCTGTGAACACACACACACTCTCTCCTGCACGTATTAGTGTTGCTTTCCAACTTGTGTAGCTTTTAAAATCTGCATTACTTAATCTACAATTTTATGGATATAAGTTAATTAAAAAGTATTTCAACTATTTATTTAGATATTTCAAAACTTATTTACATTTAATATCACAAATTACAAAAAATGGTATTTAGAAAAATTGCTTTTCCCTCAAATCATTCAAATTCATCTCAGGCATCTTCTGCAGCAGGTTCTTCATCATCCTGGAACAATGTTGAGTCATCCAACAGTTCCGTTCTAGTTGAGACAGAACGTGTTTTAAATTGACTAGATACTGTTGGTGGAGATTATACTAAGTCTTAAGAACCATTGATTAAACATTAGAACAGATCCCCCACCCCTGCATATTCATAATCTCTATGAAGAAGTACTACGTATGTCTCTCTTTCCAGTGACTTTTTAAAAAGCCTACTATTAATAGAATCTCCAATGCTTGCTCTCCAAAGTCATACCCCTAGGAATAACTAATAAATGTCTTCGCCTTTCCCCCAGACTTTGTCACGTGACTGTTAAAAGGCAGAAAACTGCCTTTACTTCGGGTCCTTTCAAGACATTTGTCTTCCTGGGAGGTATTTTGTTTGAACAGCATAAAATAAAGACAAACATATAAGACAATTCTTTTTTTCTGAGGAATGATATCTTTGGGAAAAGTTTGCTCTTTATTCTGGCATGCAAAGTATATATTTCCATTTAAGAAAATCTGCACTAAACTCAACTTCAACTTTCGGGGAAGTCACACTGGCTCAGCCATTTTCTCAGGAGATGCTGGAAGGCACATGGAGTGTGGCATACCTTCACCTTCTGGTTATTTTGTGCTAAAAGCATACATTGTGGGGAAGTGTAGGACTGCTTTTTAGAAGTTAATGAGGTGGTTATTACTCAAAGTTTGCCTGTAATTTTAAAGTGGGTTTTAAGGGAAGGCAGCATAGGGCTGTTTGCTCTAAGGATGTTAATATTGCTGAAATGACCTGTGGCTGAAGAATTACTCTAAGAGGTTCCATGACTGATGTGTGCACTGAACATTCTCTGTAGACTGAAGAGTATTTCACATATCTATAACTATTATTTTTTTGGAAGTTTGTGGATGCTGTAGTGGTGAATAAAATACAAATTTGTTTCAAAATATTGAACTCATAATAGTTGTTTGTCATTTTGCATTTTCCTTTTCAATGAATAGAAACCAAAACTACTTTGAAGGTAGGGGACAGTTCTAAGCTACTCGGGCTAGTTTGTAGGTGACCATGGTTCACCAATCAACAAGTGAACAAAAAAGGTCCACAGAATGACAAATTGGGATGACAGCATACGGGAACACCAAAACGGCATGAGCAGAGTGGTGGAAGGACAGTGCCCAGAGAGCTGTCAGAAGAGGCTGCAGAAGCAGAGACAGAAGGTACAGCTGTGCCGGAGCCATCTGCGGGCACATCACAGAGAACCTGTTCTTTGGCCAACAAACAACCCAGTTTCATTTTAGCAGCAGGTGTTTCCTTTAGAGCTAACTTTAGAAAATGAGATATCTCTTGTCAAACTCATCAGTTTATCAGAACTAAGGAGTAAGAAATGTGAGCATTGTAAATTGTGGTGCTAATTTTAAAACACCTTTATTATGAAAAAACAAAGAAATGCAACCCTCACAAATAAACTAAAAGCACAATACAATGTAGGTTTCTTATTCCTCATCCCTAATTCCAAGAGCTGTAATTTTGGGGAAGATGTCACATAATGCAAAGCTATGGTAGCAAGTTGGGCCTCAAGAAAAGACAAAATTTTTTTAAAATCCACAGTAAAAATTATTATAATAGTGTTGCAAACAACTATTCATAGCTGCATTTAGAAAATACTTCTTTGCTATTAATGGGAAAAACCTTTTTAGATGAGGTACAAGTCACCTGGGGGAAGACACCTACTAAACTAGTATTGTAAGCACTCTGCTGGGTTTCAAATATATTCACTTGATATCTCTCAATAGTATTTTCTTGTGGGACACAGTTTTGGAAAAGTGTTAAAGTAGAATGAACAGGTAAGACATTATCTTGAACATCAACACTGAGCAGGAAAAACTGAAGTCAGTTTCTCTGCAGGATCCCTCGGCCAGCCACCGCATGGCAGGAGAGCGCACAGCTGTCCGGCCAGTGGTGCAGTCAGGTGGGGCCCACCAAATGAAGAACTCCTTCCTGTCTGACACTTTTGTTAAGGTAACCAGAGTTCAAACTTGTGTCATCGATAATGACCAGCATCTCCTAACATTAATACAAACTACATCCCCATGGAAAAAAATTAGTCCCCTTTTTCTTAATCCTCCAAAGGGAAAATCCTGGGGGGAGGGGGGTAAAACAATAGGAAAAAAAAAACTTTGGCTAGTGGTGTTTTTTTTTTAATGAAAAATAAAAAAAACTATTATAAATATTCAAAGGAAAAATAAAATGTTTACAATAAAGTCTACCTATGGCTTTCCAAGCTGTTTTTCATTTTAAACTGTACACTAGGAAGACATTGATGTAAAATTAGTAAATTCCTGCTGTCAGTCTAAGTGATAATAGTACTGCCACTTGCAACACAGATAATCTGGTGTGAACAGAGATTGCCGAGGGGAGTGATTTATGTCAGGGGAAATAAATGGAGCTGGGAGGCCATGAAAAAACTTGTCTTGCACATGTTCCACCCGGCATCTTCCTCCATAAGCTTTCCCCCCACTTTTATTTCTTTTCAGTGAGTTTAAATCTTTATAACATGGATATAGCATTAGCAGGAAAGTTGCTTTGGAATTGGACAGGAACCACACCACATTTTCCCTGAGTATGAGTTACCTCTCCTCAGCAGTTTTGTTTGGTTTGCCACCAGCAGTCACTGTGGTGTTCTTTGCTTTGCACACATACACATCATTTTCCTAGATGGAATTTTCACCTCGAGCATAAACACTTTCCATTTTAAGAAGAGCTGTGCGCTCCCTCTGGTTCTGGAGACCCTGCTTTTATAGCCAGCAAAAAGGCCCTTGGACCACTGCCTTCCATACACGTCATTTTTGAAGTCCTGTTCCCAGCGGGCCTCCATAAGCTCCATGGTGGCTGAAAGAGCTCTCCTTAAACTTTTTTTATATCCTCACCTGAGGACATGCTATAGAGAGAGGAGAAAAATATCAATGTGGGAGAGAAACATTGATCAGTTGCCCCTCGCCCATGTCCCAACTAGGGACCAACCCTGCACCCAGGCATGACTCCATTTTGGGCCTGTTGCTTCTTTTCTAACAGAATGAAGTGGCACATTTGGTTTGGCTTGCATATGTTGGCCAGATTATCAGTTTACTTTTCAGAAAACAGAATTATGGAATGGTTTAAGAGATACCATCTGATTTGATTTTAGCCATCCTCTACTCCCCACCCCATCTCCAATTTCACTTTTTACAAGGGGATGCTGGTACAATTTGGGTACCAAAGAGTCAATTTACTTTAGATTTAGATTCTTAATTTTAACAATAGAAAATGTAGGGGAGAAAAAAATGTACCCCTGCCCGTTTCAGTTCTTGACTGGAGAGAAAAAACAAACAGAAGCTTATTAACATGTATATCACATGTATACACGGAAGACACCCGGGGAAGGAAACAGAAACTCCCTGAGATGGCCCAAACCACCACCTTAAATACGGTACCATCTTTGGCTAAAGACAAAAAGTAGCAACAACAAAACAAAACAACAAAACAAACCAGATGGGGATGGGGCCAGGCCAGTTATGGAAGGTTATTACAGGAAAAGCGGGTAAGGAAGGGTAACATTTGTTATGCAGATTTGTCAGTGCCGTCTTCTCCAGTAGGATAAGATTCTCTTCTGATTTAGTCAACTTTCTCTTCCAGGTACACTGAGGGAACCCTGACAAATAGAGATTTCCTTTAGAAATGTAAATTTTCCCTTACAAAAGTGTAACTTGTTTCCCCAGATTCTCCTGTGCCTGCTCTTTCTCAAAATACTCCTTAAGCCAAAGACACGTATTTTGAGATGGCATGCTCTGCTACCTTCAAAAACAAAGTTTTCTATCTTTGAATAACAGAATAATACTTGCCCAAACTGATTAACCCTCTTGTCAAGGTAAGAGACATCCCAACCTGTAAGAATTTTTATGAGTTTATTTGAGCCAAACTGATGACAATTGCTGGGAAGCAAAACCTCAAGGGATTGAGAAAATGCTCCAGAGAATGGTGGTTATGCAGCTTATTTTATACATCACAAAGGCGGAGGCAGAAGGGGGTTACCTGTATTTTGCTGTGTATAATGTGCTCCCATGCGTTATGTGCCCAAACTTTTTGACCACGTTTTTGACCCAAACTTTCAGGGGAAAAAAATCGTTTTTTTAAATTCAATCATGTATTTATTTATATTTAGAAACAAAACAGATTATGTATTCAGGGTGTTACTTTGCATATGGAGATTGTTATTGAGTTTCACTTTTTAACGCATAAGTATAAATAAATTAAAAACATTTATATAGATAAGGAATTAGTACTACTCATGTATAATGTGCATTCTTATATTTCCCTAGAAAATTTGGTCAAACCAGTGTGCATTATACATAGTAAAAGAGGGTACGTGAAATTCACTGGTGATAGATTAGGGAGGTGGGAGAAAGCAAAGTGGGGAAATCTCTGGGATTGGATAAAAAGTAAATCCAATAGATATACATTTGTGGGTATAGGATAGTTAATCAACAATTAACAGTTAACAATAACACTGAGGGGACTTATGGTCTCTGGTGGTTATGCTTTCAGGAGGTGAGGTCGGGAAAGGAGATGACTTTGATATTCCAAAAGTATGTTATCTTATTTGCAAAATGATGACAGTCTCAATTAGGGTGAAGACTGACCTTAGTTGGGGAAAAATACCCGCCTAGGACATGACTACTCTCAACTTTTAGTTAGGAAATTTTATGTTCAGACCATCCTATGTGGTTACTTTAGGTCTGAGTTCGTTAAGGCCGCCATGCAAGCCTCCCCTGAGCTTGGCGGGTTCGGAAGGTGGCCCCTTTTCCTCCACAGGCGTCACCCCACACAGAATTTTTCCCTTCCCGCTTCACCCTCCCCACCATCCCAATCCCTCCCTCCCTCTTGTCCTAAATCTTTGCTCCTCTTTTAAGCCGTCAGAACCGGGTTCTCTTTTTCTTCATCCCGTTCTTTCCACAATGAGCCATGAGGTGTGTCCTTTGAGGTTAAGCTTTTCATATTTGTATGCATCCTCACAAATTCGATGTAATTTCTTTCTAATCCCCAACAATGCTTAAAAGTGCCTGGCACCTAAGCACATTATCTGAAAATAAACTGTTAAAAATCCTTCCCAATCCCCTTATCTCTAGAATTCCCTACTTAACTGTTTCCACCCCCAACCAGCAACACTGGGTCTAAAAACAAAGCACTTTCCGGGCAGCGCGCGGGTATCGGGCTACGGGCACTTCGCAGCGGGAGCCCAGGGTCCCCCTCTGACCTCTGGAGGTCGGGGTCCGGGACCCCAGCCGCAGCCGGTACGGCTCGCGCCGCTCTGGCTGCCCGGTTTCCCGCTAGAACCCGCCAGCGCCGGGAGTCCCGGGATGGGCCAGGCGGAAGACAGGCCTCCGGGGAGACGCGGCAACAGGAAGACTAGGGCGCCACCCGCCCCTGCACACACCGGAGAGGGTTTCGCGGGCCGGCGCCAGCAGCAGAGTGGCTGACGGCCGCCACGATGCGACTGCCACGTCAGGGTAACTTCACAAAACGCGGCCGCGGGCGGGTGACGCAGGCCGGGCGGCCCGGCGGGGTTGGGCCCGCGGCCAATCGGGGAGGCTGACCTCCAGCCCCGGCGCCTGCTTCAGCGACGCCCGGGCCGGCGCCGGCGCCCGCCCGGCCCACAGGGAGGCGGGGACAGCGGAGAAGGCGGTGCCATCGCGAAGCCTGCGCCTCGCCCGCGCTCTCAGCACCCCACCCGCAGTCCGGCCCGTGGCGGGGCGGTGTCTGCGGAAGCTCCCGGGGCCTGGCCCAGTCGGCCCGAGCCGCGCTGAGACTCGGGCACCCGGGGCGCGGAGTGGAGGCCGGAGCCCGGCCAGCGACCAGCCATGGAGACCCGCTACAACCTGAAGAGTCCGGGTGAGCAGGGCTGGGGCGGTGGGCGGCGCTGGCAGGATGGACCGGAGTGAGCCAGGACTCCCGGGCCGGCACTGCAGTCCCCTCGCGTCCGCCGCCACTCGCGGCCCCCGGTCCCGATGTCGCGCTGTTCGCTAGAGCGCTGACCGCCTGAGTGGTGCAGGCCGCACGGCAGGACGGCCGGGTGCGCACCGGCCGCCAGACGTGGGGACTGCCAGCGCCCCGCGGCGCCCGGACTCGCCCTCCCCTCTTCTGCGTCGCGAGCAGCTGGGTTATGAACTCATCCCTAAGAACAGGTGTAAAGATGATGCCCGTGTGTTACAGTAACAGCCCCTTGCTGGACTGCTTCCTGAACTGTCCTCATCTCCATCGCTGCCGCCGGACTTTTATTAACTATTTGACTCACTCGCGTGTGAGGGTTTAGTTTAAATATTCTATTTGCAGCATATGGGGCGAATAGAATTACAGACAATAAAGGAAATGTTCAGTATTTAACTGGTTAGTCAAAGAGCTAATTAAGAAAACTAGTTGAGTCGTGTACTTTAGTGCTAACCATGATTTTTCTTGTTGTCATACTACCATGATTCGTATCTATTCATAGACTTCTTTTCCAGTATTTAATGATCCTACTTAATTTACAGAAGTAGCCCAAACAATCCCAGCCTCAAAGTCTTCTCCGGTGCATTATGAAGATGTAAGAAAAGCAGTCAGCTCTCTTAGATTAAGGCAAGCTTGAAATGAATCATTATAAATGGTATTTATTCTCTCTGTACCGTGATAAATTTGTCAGGAGGGAGAAACTCCACAGCTCAGCTCTAAATGACAGTTTTAAGATATTAATAATAGTTTGACCAACACTGCTTCTTATTTTATTTCTTCTTCCAAAAGAGCAGCTTCTCAGTAGAATGTTAACATTCTTATGGAAACAGTTGACATTGTGAATCTTTGATTTGATCCCTTGCCTCCTCTACCCACTGGGATTGAACCCACAGCCTACGCATGTGCCCAGGCCAGGAATCGACCTGCAATCCTTTGTTATGCTCTAACGAACTGAGCCACACTGACCAGGGCTGATTCTTTTTTTAATAGTTAAGGATATGCAAAGACTCTAGAAAAGTCCGAGGATATTGATTAAACAGAGCTCTGTTAACTTCAGTCTTGTCAGGCTAAGAAATGTTCTTAGGTGACCAAGTATGTAGAATGAGTCATACCAGTTGGGGGCGGGGCATAGACTCCTTTAAAAATCTAGTGAAGGCCATGAGCGCTCCAAGAAATAACTAATACAATTTACTGTCAGTGGGGTCACGATTTCCCTCCTCCAGCCCATCTCTTAAGACCCTCCTCCAGCTCATCTCTTAAGAATGTCGGGGTGGGGTGGGGGGAAGATCAAAGAGAAAGAGGGAAAGGAAAGCTTAATTTTAAGTTTAGATGCTTAAATTATTCAGATTGTCCTGGCTGGTGTAGCTCAGTGGATTGAGCGCGGACTGCTAACCAAAGAGAGCATCGCAGGTTCGATTCCCAGTCAGGGCACATGCCTAGGTTGCAGGCCACGGCCCCCAGCAACCGCACATTAATGTTTCTCTCTCTCTCTCCCCCTCCCTTCCCTCTCTAAAAGTAAATTAATTAATTAAAGAAATGCTTCTACTAAAAAAAATTATTCAGATTGTGGTAGATTTATGTAGAACTGGGGTAAAAATGTATGGTGACTCCTTGTTCATATGTTACCAAGTTCTTTAGGACACCTGAAGTACTTAGTGAAATGCCCAGAGATAATGAAAATATGAGTATGATTTGGAATGGAGATTGTTATCAGAAGAGATTGCTCAATTTTATAGATTATCATACCTAAGATTAAGATAACCATTTAATATTCTCCAGAAATTTGTATATTTTTGAAGTAACATATGTATGACCTATTGCTAGCACACTGAGCTTTGGCCAACATGTTTCTAGCTGTGTAATAAATTGCTTCCTCTTTTTGGTTGTATTTCCTCAACGGTGATGTTACTGTTCTAAACTAGATGTTTTATTTTAAAAGATTTTATTTATTTATTTTTATAGAGAGGGGAAGGGAGGGAGAAAGAGAGGGAGAGAAATATCAATGTGTGGTTGCCTCTCACTTGGCCCCCACTTAGGACCTGGCCTGCAACCCAGGCCTGTGCCCTGACTGGGAATCAAAGACCCTTTGCTTCACAGTCCCAGAGCTCAATCCACTGAGCCATTCCAGCCAGGGTCTAAAGTAAATTTAAAAAAAAATTTTTTTTTCTTCTTTAGTGTTCATGGAGGTGGTGAATTAAACAAGGTATGGGACTGGCTGAAACTGCTAGGAGGTGTAGTGAAAGTACTTCCTTCCTTTGTTTTATTCTCAGTCCTATGATACTTTTAGAGTGTTGCTTATGAGAGGAAGTTGTTAAAAACACTGCATGATGTAAGGGATATAATCCTTTTTCTCTCTATCTCATTTGTCTTACAAGTATGGATGGGACAATTAAGTTAAGACAATACAGGTAACTGGTTAACGGCCAGTGTGCTCTCATGTGGATAGTATGTTAGTTCATTTTATAGGTGGGAGAATGTATGTCTATCTGGAATGGACTTGTGGTTGTGGGCACACCTTTGTGGGACCGCCTTATAAGCCCTCTGACTAGCCTATCAATAGTTGCCTCTTGGTCATGTTCCCTGATTCTTTTTCGGGTCTGCTCTGGCCAAGGTAGTAGGGTCTCAGTACAAAGAAAGGAGACCTATGTATAAAGAACCTCCTGTGGTGGCTTTCCTCAGAAGGGGCTGATGTTCAGCAAGTGATTGGCATATGTATCAGAGACTGGTACAAAGGTACCCCCCCCCCCGCCATCTCCATCTGAAACCTCCAAGTTATTGATCCTGTCCACTTACCCTTGATGTCAACTGCACCTTCATACTAATCATTCTCAAGCTTTAATGTTCAATGCAGACCCTTCTCCTAGGCTGTAGATGCACAGACATTAATGGTGATTTAATGTCTTCACTCAGATTTCCCATAGACTGAAAAATATCTACAAGGTGTAAATACCAATTATCAGTGTTCTCTCCCCCCGAAACTTGCATCTCTCCTTAATAGTTTTTGCTAGGGGTTGACAGCACCCAGGCACCCATGGGAGTCGTCTTTGATCTCTTGGTCTACCCCTTTACTCCACCCTTTACCCTGAAATTGTCTCACACACGCACAGACATTTGAGCATGGGTGCCAGTACACCAGACACACATATCTAACCAGTCACTGTGCCACCAGGTAAATTAAAACAAGACAGAATACTGTATTGTACAATGTGTAATGTGTTCCTGTGTATAATGCACACCCACATTTTTTGGCCCAAACTTTCAGAAAAAACCTTTCATTTTGATTTTTAAATTCAATTATTTATTTATTCATATTTAGATACTAGATTTTTGTATTATAAAGGAATTTTAGCATTTCTTTTTGAACATATTATACAAGAAATTTTATGTAACAAGTAATTACAAAACACAAGAACAGATACAAAGTACAAGAAATTTTTAAAAGAATTAAAAATTTATATAGATACAGAATTAGTACTACCCACATATGATGCACATCCTTATTTTCCCTCAAAAATTTGGGCAAAAGAGTACACGTTATATATGGCAAAATACTGTAAAACCTGATTAGATCAGTTTTCACATTGAGAAGTTTTCAATAGCTTTCTGATAGCTGTGGATAAAGTTCAGAGTAAATTGTTTTGCTTGGCCTATGGGACTGCTAATGATTTGATCTTTGCTTTTCGCACCAGCCTTATCTCCTGGCACTCCTATGCTCTGTTGCGTTTTCACCATCTATCTGTTTTGCCTGAGTGTCCCCAGATGGAACAGCTCTTCTCACCCTCTGTCCTTGTTGGAGCCTCTGCTTGGAATGTCTTCCCTTTAATCCATTTGAAATTCCTATTAATTCTTCAGGCTTCTTTGAGGTTCAGTGTTGTCCAACTCCTGTAGACAGACTAAGGTAGTCTCTATATTTGTATACACTTGGTCATTGTTTGTGTTGTGATTGTTTTCATGTCTTGCTGTGAGCTTTTAGAGGACAAGAAGCAGGTCTTGGTCATTCTATTTCCATTGCTCAGACGTTCATTCTTTTTTTTTTTTTTAAGATTTTATTTATTTACTTTTAGTGAGAGGGGAAGGGAAGGAGAGGGAGAGAAACATCAATGTGTGACAGATACATCAGTCTGTTGCCTCTCACACACCCCCAGCTGGGGACCTGGCCCACAACCCAGGCATGTGCCCTGACTGGGAATCAAACCTGGGACCTTTGGGTTCATAGGCTGATGCTCAATCCACTGAGCCACACCAGCCAGGGCCAGACATTCATTTTTTAAGTGTTTATTGAATGGATCCCTTTGCAGGTATTTCTGGGCAGAAACATTAGTCCTTAAACATTTGCCTTCATGTGGGAACAGGAAGAGGCAGTTGGGGAGCACGACATTGTGTTCACACCCTCAGTACACCTGCCTCTTTTGTATTTTACCCGTGCCTTGGGGATGGGTGATATCAACATAGTTGCTTTCTGAAAGAAACAGATGCATGAGAGTGACCTGCAAAAGATCCTCCATACCTTGGCTGGTGTGGTTCAGTTGGTTAGGCATTGTCTCACAAACCGAAAGGTCACTGGTTCTATTCCTAATTAGGGTGCATGCCAGGGTTGCATCCCCAGCTAGGGGCATGCGAGAGGCAACTGCTCAGTGTTGTCTCTCTCACAGCTATGATTCTCTCCCTCTCTTCCTTCCCCTCTCTCTAGAATTAATAAAAGAAAATAAATAAGTAAAAAAGATCCCATCAGCTGTAGCTTTGTCTCCAAATCCTAGTTAACCCAGTGACCTAGCCTGGGTATGTGCAGAATGCTAGTGCCTAGGCCGGTGGAGCCTAGAGCTTGGATCTAGAGTGATCATGTGTCCTCCATGAAAATGGAAACCAGAGCAGGCACGAGGCGCTCTCCACCGATTTTCCCTGCCCTGGAACATCTTATCTCACCGTGACGGAGAATTCCATTGAATAACCTTGCAAAGAGACAAGAGAGGAGCTGATGGGGGGAGTTTTCTCTCTAGTCATGTGGTAGCAAGAGGTGGAATGTCAGGAGTGGCAGACTACGCTTTAGCCCTAGTTGCCAGCGAGTACTTTGAATCTTGACTATTCCATAGCAGTGACAGTTCTCCTTGGGAGCCCGGGTGCCATGTGGCCAGCTACATATGCCCAAGGCCTGATTTTGAAACAGAATTAGTGAGAAGGCCTTATATCCTTCCCAGTTCATTTCTGACCTGAATAACTTGTGATCTGGGGAAGAGGGAGGGGTGAAAAGGAAAGGAGAATTATGTGAAAAAATTATTGACTCTCATTTGACAGGTGTAAACATTGAGGCACAATAAGATTAAATGTCTTGTTCAAGGATTCAGGCCGAAGAAATCAGAGCCAGTATTTTAATGTAGCTCTAATTCCAGAGTATACGTTCTTTTTCACTAAGGCGTTCATACTATTTGTTATTTCACAGAAAGTAAATTATGCAGACACTAGACTGGTCTTACCTTCTGTTTGGCTGTGTGACTTTAGCTCTCACATGGTACATGCCTGTGTGGCATATGAACTAATAAAATCAACATGTTTAATTTTTAAGTGAAGGATTCTTCCTTTAAATGCATTCTTGTAGCATTTCTTATCCTTTCATAGATCTTTTGTAATGTCCAGGTACTATTGGGTGTTTATTTTCTTCTCTCCAACTGAACCGAGCCGAGGAGGAGGCAGAGAAAATGTGATAAGAATATGGAGCGACATAAAGTCCGACCTCGTCAGCTTGATCATTATTCCGCTAGCTGATGAAGAATGAAGGAAAAACAGTCGCCTTGGCATTTTTGATTGCTGACAGCAGCCAAACTAATTAACTTCATAACAGTGTCCATGATTTTACTTATATATAATTTTATTTTTTAAATTTACTTTTGGAGGGCAAGGGATGGACAAAGAGAGGGAGAGAATCATCAATGTCCATCTGGTTGCCTGTCACACACCCCAACTGGAGACCTGGCCCACAACCCAGGCTTGTGCCCTGACCGGGAATTGAACCCGTGACCTTTCAGTTCTCAGGCTTGCGCTCAATGCACTGAGCCACACTAGCCAGGGTTATGTTTATATCTAATATTATTAATTTAAAACAACAGTGTTTTTATGAGCTCCAGACTAGGGGTTTTCCGTCTTTGTTCTGTGGTCCCCTTTGATAGGACAGGTGGAGGGAAGGTAAATAGCTTGAAGGCGCTTCCTTGTCCTGGCTTTAGCCAAAACAGTTGTTACCTGTTTTACATGTTGAGGTTCTCATTAAGCTTTCCTTTGAATCATGGATTTTATCTTATTGTCAAATAAATTTGAAAAACATTGCCTTTAATGAGATCCTTGGAAAGAGATTTGTTGGGGGAAAAGTTAATTCAATTAATATTTGAGTGCTGACTATGTGCTAAGTCTTGAAGAGACTGCAGTGAAGTAGAATGTTTAGCAGGTGTTAAGTAATTACAAGTGGAATGAACTTTATAAAAGCTAGGAGACACGGTGTTATGGGGGCTTATAGTAAGGGCACTCAATAGTGTCCAGGGCAGTGGCTTCCAAACCTGACTGAGCACTAGAGCAACTGGGAGAGCATTCCTGGTCCCCACTCTTCTCCCAGAGCTCCTCAGGGTTTGTATCTGTCCAGATGGGACTCTCCAGTCACTCCTCAGAGGATGGACAAGGAAGGGTGCTGGGGCACCTTCCTGAGGAAGTTACTTGAAGATTTGGTGGGAGCCAGTCTAGATGATTTGGTGGGGGCGGGTGCCAGAACAGCACTGCAGGCTGAGGAACCAGATGTGTGAAGGTCTGGTGCAGAGAGAAGTGGAGGGTCTAGAACTTGCTGGAAGAATGTTCTCTACTATAGAACATAGATAGTATATATAACACATGTTTCTAATATAGTATTTATCATGCTCTTTTGTGTTTACTCCCTCCTCCTCCTCAAGTTTTATAAGCTCCTTGATAACAGAAACTATTTTATTTTGGTTGTAGATATAGCATCTAGTGTGAGCTCAATAATAAATATTTGATGATCAAGTGAACAAAGTCTTTGCCTACAGAGGCCTGGTTTAGAGCAGGAGATGGAAAAGAATATTAATTATTATGGAATGAGATAATGACTTAAGAACTTCTTTTTTTACCTTAGGAACCCTTGATTAAAATGAAATTTTATGCGAAAGTCCTGATACATACTGAATTGTGATATTGTGTGGGAGTTGCTTCTTAGTTAACCTCTCCTGATAACTTTCCGCCTTATGCCTCCACACATTTTACTTTTCTTGTTTCCTCTACCTATTCGTACCCACCTGCTTAATTCCTATTGTCTTTCTTTCAGATGTCAGTACCTGACCTCTTTTCTCTAATGTCTGTTGTGAACTTAGGTGCCCACCTGGTGCATGCCTCTCTTATAGACAGCATCAGCTGGTTTTCAAGCAGAGTCTCCTGGAGCCTTGGGTGCCTGTCTTTTTTTATGGCTTTGCTATCCTGCACCAGTGTCCTGACATTTTTTAGCACCTGAACTTGAGGTGGGAGGGGCTGCAATCAAAGGATTGGCATTTGAGAGCCAGTAGGGATGAAAAGAGGGCACAGGTACGGTGATTTATCATGGAAGTAAAAGGCTGCACCATTAACTGCAAGAGGTAGAAGAGAAGAGAGATAAGTAAGTAAATAGGTGTGAAACAGCCTTAGGGTGCTAGTTGGCAAGAGTGGGCCAGTGGGCTTACTAGGGAAATAGAGGAACCTAGGGTGGCATTGTGTCCCAGTGGAGGGTGTTGCTAGTAACTCTGTAATGGCATCAGTGTGCCTGCTTCTGTGACTCTTATCCCCTTCAGTAATGCTCAGCTGTTTGCGCATAGACACCAAGTAAAAAGATGGTTGGGTTGGGTCAGCTGGAATTGAATTTTATTAGGAGAGTGTGGAAGAGGAAATCCTATGGCCAAGAGTGTAAATAAAGAGGGAAGTGAATATAATGGTAGGTAGGGTAAAGGAAGTTGTGGGGTCAGCGGATTGAGGGCCAGAACAGAAAAGTCGTGGGTTGGATTCCCAGGCCTGGGTTGCAGGGCAGGTCCTCAGCAGGGGGTGCGTGAGAGGCCACCAGTCATGTGTCTCTTGAACATCAATGTTTCTTTCCTCTCTTTCTCCCTCCCTTCCCCTTTCTCTAAAAATAAATGAATAAATAAATCTTTTTTAAAAAATAGTGTCTTTATAAGACTTACCTATATGTTTAATTGAATATATAATTCTTCTCATCTCTAGCCACCATTTCGTCTCCCCCTCCGATTACTATTATCCCATAATTAACCCTTCACTCAGTTGAACCAGCACTCTATAGCTGTTTTGTTAAAGTAGAAACTTTTTTGTTAGGTGTGTAAATCTGTGCTGATCACTTGGTAAAGTATATTTTAAATGTCTCTGTCTTATGAATTTTATTTTAGCTGTTAAACGGTTAATGAAAGAAGCAGCAGAACTGAAAGACCCAACAGATCATTACCACGCGCAGCCTTTGGAGGTTAGTTTGTGTGTCCACCTTCTACATACGGATTTTAATGTTTTATACAGATTCCTTAAAATTGTTTTTTTCATTGCTTTGAGTCATTGCAGATGTGTTTGATGTGGTTTATTAATATATTTTACTCCCAGTATTTCCTGAGTATTTCATTAGCCATTTGGAATCAGACATTTTAGAAGAAGCTGATTTCTGGTCTCTGTAAAATGGGTCTCAGAGGCTAAATTGGTTTTAGGTCTTGAAAACGAAGGAGAGAGGGGAGTGAAAGAACCCAGTACTTTTTTTACTGTCTGGACGACCTAGCTCCTTGAGGGATCTCTGCAGCCAGCCTGGGCTTTTTCTCTCTCCAGCCTTCTCATCTGTAAAAGGAGGGTATTTAAAGGTGCCCAGCCTGGTTACGAATAAAATGTAATAATGTATGCACAAGTGTGTTGCAAACCGCGGAGTACCTGGTAACTGTGGACGATGTTGACGGCACATGTGTTAACATCCCTGACCACTCCCAAATAGGTGCTTAGGTGTCTGTGAGGGAGAATTTTTAAAGACTGTTAAAATAATCCACATTTTAATTAATTATTTGATTATACAGTTGGCCCTTGAACAATACAGGGGTTGGGTCCCGAAATCCTGCACAGTTGAACATCCATGTATAACTTGGCTCCCCCAAAACTTAACTACTAATGTAGCCTACTGTTGACTGGAAGTCTTACTAATAGTATAGTCAATTAACACATATTGTTCATGTTCTATGTATTAGGTACTATATTCTTACAATAAAATAAGCTAGATAAAAGAAAATGTTATGAGGGAAATCATAAGGAAAATACATTTACGGTAAAGTATGTATTTATTGGAAAATATTCAAATATAAGTGGACCCCTGCAATTCAAATCCATATTATTCAAGGATTAACTGTATAATAATTACCACTAATTAGAATTGAAGGACTAATTTTTAGCTTAATTAAATTTATAATCTTATTTATGAATATATAATAAGGGTCAGACATTTTTAAGTGCATTTGTTTAGAAGAGATCTAGCACTTATTGGACATGAAAGCTAGATTAAATAGCTTTTGTTTATAATTTTTATACTTGAGACATTTTGTGCATTAGAAACTGTTCTAACAATAATATAAAACACTTTTTCTCACCTAGTTGTGTTTCTAATAATCATTAATAAAAATGATCCAACTTTTAATGTTACTTTTTCCTTGTCGGTTATTGGTTTTGTTCAGGATAACCTATTTGAATGGCACTTCACAGTTAGAGGGCCGCCAGATTCTGATTTTGATGGAGGAGTTTATCATGGACGAATAGTACTCCCACCAGAGTATCCCATGAAGCCACCAAGCATTATTCTTCTGACGGTAAGAGTTCTTGGCTTTCTGGAATGCCTGTTGTTGAAGTCTTCATGGTGGCTTCCAAACATGGTCAACATACTCACTAACATAAGAAATAAAGTGGAACATTACTTTGCTTTTGGGAGTCAGGCCTTGGTACTATAATTTTTTTCCAAAAAAAATAATTTATAGGAATAATTTATTATTGATGCTAATTAATGTATAATTAGCATAGCGCAGTTATTAGAATTCAGTGAATCAGCGTATGCAAAGGGCTAGGCAACGTCTGGCGCATGGGGAGTGCTCAGTAGAGGGGAGTTAAAGATACTGTGCCTGTTAATCTATCATCTCCTTTAACCTCCCACTTTTCTTACACTCTGTTCCTCAGTTTCCTCATTTTTACGTGTAGCTCTTAGAAGAAGTGACTCAGAGTCCTCAATAAGTGTTTGCTATATTATTACTGTTTATACCTTAGGATTTCTATCTGTGTTCACATATTGTATCTCCATGTGAAGGAAAAATATTAATCCAGGTTTCTCTTCTCTTTCCTGGGATGTGTTCCATCAGTAAATTCGTCTCTTTTTTTATTCTAAAGATTTTCTTTATTTTTAGAGAGAGGGGAAGGGAGGGAGAAAGAGAGGGAGAGAAACATCAGTGTGTTGTTGCTTCTAGTACACCCCCCACTGGGTACCTGGCCCACAACCCAGGCATGTGCTCTGACTGGGAATCGAACTGGCAACCCTTTGGTTTACAGGCCAGTGCTCAATCCACTGAGCACTGGGACAATTTACAAGTCTCCCCAATCTTGAATAAAGCAAAAACAAACATGAAAACCTTTCTTTATCTCTGCTAACCACTTGATGTTGTTGTCTTGTTTTTATCTTTGAAAGCTTCAAGGCATATTTACTTTAGTTTAGACTGCTGTGGTCTGGTTTCCACACGTACTCACTGCACTAATCTAGAAGATTAGTTTGAAAAATCCACTGCCTTTTTCAGTCTTTATCCTGTTCCATCTAAATTAAACATCTGACACTTCACAGGGTAGCAAATAGTGAGACAGAAGGTGTTCATTAATAACTACCAAATTAATGCTACTTTTTACCTATGTTTAGTGTAATGGGAAAAGCATTAGTTTTGGAGCCAGTAGACCTGGCTTCTCACCAGTGCTATTTCTATTATACCACAGGCAGGTTACATAATCTCTTTGAAATTTGTTTTTTTCGTCTGTCAAAAGGTTGTGTATGGTAAATGTAATCACACTTTATAAAGTTCCCTTCATACAGAAGCTGCCTAACAAATTTTAATTGACATTTAGAATCAGTGTGGGCAGTAGGGCTGGAGCAGGGTCCTGGAGAAGCCCTGCTGTGTCAGGAGTCACTTTGCTGTGCTAGGCTGTGGGGAGAGCTGAGTGGTGGAGGGAGAGGGGCTGATGCATGGGGAGACGGAGGGAGGGTGGTTGGAGCAGCAGCTGTTCACCAAGAAGTACAGAAATATTTCAAGAGTTAACCAATGGTATGGTCATACTAAGCACAGTGGCTGAGAATCAACCTCTCCCCCTGGTTTTCAGTATTTGTTCTTTCTGGCTCACTTCCTTGCTTTTGAAAACTTTCCTCTCTTTTCCAACCTTTATTCAACAAATACTTACCAAATACGCATCATTCACCCTATAGGTGCAGCAGAAAATAAGTCAAATTCTCTGTGCATATTGAGCACATATTCTGACTTCATGCCTCTTCTTGCTTCTTTTCCCCCTAAATGTGGGTATCCTACAAGTTTAGACTTCAGATGTCATTTCTTATTTCTGTGAAATGGCTTCAGTGGTTACCTCTGTGAAGTCAGGTATAAAATATGTATATCTCCTTCTGAAATCACCATGTTTGCATTTCTTCTGCAGCTGGACATCATCAATAGCTCTTCTACCATGAAAACAGATTCATGTCCAAAACTGAAATCATTCTCTCTGATCTTCCTCCACTGAATTCCTTTCTTACAAAATTATACGATCCTTCTGAAAATCACTGTCTCCCTCAGAGCCTTCCTCACTGTTATCTAGTTAGGTGGTACTATGTCCTTAGGTTTTACCGTAATCTTTTTTAGACTCTTCACAGAGCCTCGCACCGTACTAGGCACAGAGGAGGACATCAGAACATCTCTATATGCCAGTTGTTTAGATTTCAGCTATATAACCCAGTCTCAGAAAGGTGCTTCCACTTGTAAAAACAACTTGTATTAATCACTCAGAATCCAACAAATATTTGTGCAGTTCTATTAAGAGGACAAAAATCTGTATCCCCTTAAAGATTATATTCTTTTAAAATTATCTTAAACATTATTTATATGTAAAATATATTTATACTAATAAAATGTAAAACATGGAACACATCTATAATTTTTAAATGCCTTATTTATTCCTAAGGCTAATGGACGATTTGAAGTAGGCAAGAAAATCTGTTTGAGCATCTCAGGACATCATCCTGAAACTTGGCAGCCTTCATGGAGTAGTGAGTACTGATTTAAAGTGGATATATCTTGCATAACTTTAGTCAATTCATAATGATAAAGTATAATACCTTCTTGAGATTGAAGCTTTTTGATAAATAACTTGGTATTATTGAATGAATGATAAAAATGCTTCTCCTTGTCTGGACTTTGGCCACCATTTTACTACAGCCATCCTGCCTGCACCTCTCCAGTGAAAGCCTGAGCCTTTTGTTCTCCTCCCTGAGTAAACCCAGTTCCTTGTTCAGAGCAATTTAGACTGATGTTTACTTTTTATTTCAGTAAGAACAGCATTATTAGCCATCATTGGGTTTATGCCAACAAAAGGAGAGGGAGCCATAGGTTCTCTAGATTACACACCTGAGGAAAGAAGAGCACTTGCCAAAAAGTAAGTTTTGCATTTTTTTCTTTTAAGAACTAAATATTATTCTGGAAAATGGCCACTTAGTTTTGCTATTTTAGAAATTCAGTTGTACCAGTTTACTCAGGATTGAACAGAGTCTAAAGAATTTATTTCATGCTATCTGGTTTTAGAAAGTAATTGATAATATCAGTCTACAGTGGGACCCTGGCCAGGTAGCTCAGTTGGTTAGAGTGTCTTCCTGATAGGCCAGCGTTGCAGGTTCAATCCCTGGTGAGGGCACACACGAGAATCAACCAATGAATGCATAAAGTGGAGTAACAAATTGATGTTTGTTTCCGTCTCTCACTCTCTCCCTGCCTCCCCTCCCTATCACTCTAAAATCAATGAAAAAACACTACAATGGGAGGTATCTTCTAGAAAATAGTATAGGTCACTTGTCTCCACTTGGACAGAATGACAGATGGAAAAGAACTAGAGCCATTATTAATGTAGCTTTTCACAAGATTAAAAACTTCTTGAGGGCCAGGAGGGAATCCACTTATCTACCTTTGTAGCTGGCTCACAGCAAGTGCTCAGTGAATGATCTGGAATAAAGAAAAGGAGATTTTATTGAGTTGTGGTTTCCTAGTGGTGTTGCCTTGTCAGTTTCTTTCAGGTGCATTCTGTCCTTATAACCCAGATTAGTCATTAGATTTAGAGTGTTCTCTCCTTGGAGTAGTGCTGAGAGTAATTCTCGATTTTGATCATTTTCCCGTTCTGGATTCTGCTGCCTACCACTCTTCAAACATATCCTATGAATTAAATTATACAGGGGTGGACAAAAGTAGGTCCACAGTTGTGAGTACATGAAACAGTTTATTCTTGGATTATTATTTTCCATATGAACAACTAAGCCTACCTTTGCCCACCCTGTAGCTTCTCTTACCCTGGCACAGCCCCGAGTGGGCTCTTCACAGGTGTTTGTTAAATCAAGGAGATTTTAGTGTCTGGAATGTTTGGTAGACTCTTGGTTTCATCAATCACTTTTCTTTTTAAACCTATTCCCAAGTTCTGGGGTGTACCTTACTTACAACTACTGTTCACAAATTATAATATGTACTTTGGATATATGACATTTGTTTTACTTGATTTTTTCTGTTGGCTTTCTGTTTTGATATTTTTATCCAGTTCATTTCGTGTACAAGGTAAAAAGAAAAAGATATGGCTTTTTATTCTAGACTTGTCAATGTGTATATTCTAGTTTACATTAGAGACTTTTTAAAAACCTGATTTTGGCCCTGGCTGGTATGGCTCAGTCTGCAAACCAAAGGGTTTGCTGGTTCGATTCCCAGTCAGGACACATGCCTGGATTTTGGGCCAGGTCCCCAGTAGAGGACACAAGAGAGGCAACCACACATTGACATTTCTAAAAATAAATAAATAAAATCTAAAAAAATAAAAACCTGATTTTGCATTTAATCATGGTAAGCTACTATTTTTTGTGGATAAACTAATAATACTCAAAACAAACATTCTCCTTTAAGTTTCATCCAACATTTTAAGGCAGATAATTTGGTAAAACTGATTCTCACAAGGATATGGATAAATGATGCTGTTTCTGATGAAACAAAAAAATTAATAATACTAAACTAATACTACTTTGACATATATTTTGTTTATGTGAACCTATTTCATAAATTTAAGTAGCATGTTCTTCAAGACCTAAGGCTTTTATTATGTTGGACTAGATGTGCAATAAAATAATTTTTTAAAAGGAAGTTGAGCAATGTAACAGTATATATTTTTACATATCATGTGTATTTACTTCTAGTCATACAAATCCTCAGCACTCTTGTGAGCTGCAGAGCACTTTTTGGCTATATCTTGAAAACAAAGGAGCAAAATGAAAGCATAGAAAAACAAATAAACCTGAGGAAAGTCTAGTTAACAGGTTATCTTGTAAATCCATTCTATCTATTCATTAGATACCCTGAGTGTCTCCTTAATATAATCAGTGATAAATTTCAGAATCAGGATTTTTCCATGAGTTTTTTTTGTATTTAAAGTTGTATTACTATTTAGATTTGTACTGCTGTTGGGATTTGTGAGTTTTTTCCCCCCTGGAAATATCTGTAAATTCTATTTTTAGTTGACTTCTTTACTGTTTAAATATGTTTCTGTTAAAAAAATTGAGCTTTCTAATGGACTTTTCACAGGCTTAACACGGGCTTGTTATGTGTGATCTTGAGGACAGTGTAATTAGACAGTTTTTTGTATTTTGCAATGTATAATGCACACCTTTTTGCCCAAATTTTTGAGGTTAAAGTAAGGATGAGTGTTATATAAATGCTTTTAATTCTTTCATTTATGCCTATGCATTAAATGTGTAACTCTAGAAAGCAATAATGATATCTGCATGCAAAGTAATACCCTGGAATACAATAATCAGTTTTATTTCTAAATATAAATAAAAATTTGCATTAAAAATTAAAATGAGAGATTTTTTTCCTGAAAGTTTGGACTATAAACATGGGTGTGCATTATACATGGGAGCACATTATACACAGCAAAGTATGGTATATCTTTTGTCATATAAATCTAAAGCGAATCTTTTTTTAGATAGTGTATTGGGAAAATAATGAAATCTTAGACCAAATTTTTTTAATAATGCCTCCTGTGCTTTGTTTTTAATTTAAAGATTTTATTTATTTATTTTGGAGAGAGTGGAAGGGAGGGAGAAAGGGAGAAACATCAGTGTGCGAGAGAGAGATCTATTGGTCGGCTCTTGCAGGCCCCCAGTGGGGGACCTGGCCCAGGCATGTGCCCTGATTGCAGGCTGGCACTCAGTCCATTGATTCACACCAGCCAGGGTTGTTTTTTTTTTTTTTAGGATTTATCAAATTTTAGTGTTAGATTTTTAAAAAAGATTTTAATTATTTATTTTTAAAAAGGCAGCGAGGGAAAGAGAAAGAAAGGGAGAGAAAAAGTGTTGTGAAAGAGAAACAAGTTCCCAACCGGAGACTGGGCCTGCAACCCAGGCTAGTGACCTTCTGCTTTGTGGGAAGATGCCCACCCAACTGAGCCATACCACCCAGGGCTAAAGTTAGATTTTTAAAAATATTGAGATATATTTGACATAAATTTTTTTATACCAACATAACTTGTGTATGTGTCTCAGAACTATAATGGCCATAATTGCCTAATTTACATGTAGATTAATGTGATACAGACTTATCCAGTGTTCTTTTTTTCAAACTTAAAACATTAATTATTTGAGTGTCTTGCATTAATATTCACTCATTTGATTTGTTCTCATCAAAAAAATTATTTCCTACCAGATCACAAGATTTCTGTTGTGAGGGATGTGGCTGCACCATGAAAGATGTCCTGTTGCCTTTAAAATCTGGAAGTGATTCAAGCAAGGCTGACCAAGAAGCCAAGGAATTGGCTAGACAAATCAGTTTTAAGGTACTCTAAATTGGTAAATAGATTCAAATTGTGAAGCTCTTTTTTAATTATTTATTTATTTATGTTTAACGATTTTATTTTATTTTTTTAAATTTATTTTTAGAGGGGAGGGAGGAGGGAGAAAGAGAGGGAGAGAAACAGTGGTGTGTGTTTGCCTCTCACACGCCCCCTACTGGAGACCTAACCTGCAATCCAGGCATGTGCTGTGACTGGGAATCGAATCCACGACCCTTTGGTTTGCAGGCCAGCACTTAATCCACTCAGCCATGCCAACTAGGGCCGAAGCCCTTTTATTTACTTTCAAAAGTATTGTCCTATTGCAATAAGGTTTTTACAAATAGTGTTTTAATTACAAAACTAATAATACACATTCACCAAGGCATTATATAGCATAGTGGTTTAAAGCTTGGGCTCTGTTATACAATGCCAGGGTTCAAATGCCAGGGTTCAAATTCCAGCTTTGCTGTTTATTAGAAGTAGGGCATCAGACATACTACTTAACCACCTTGTGCCTTTTCCTCACCTGTAAATAATAACATTACTTATCTTATGGGATTCTTATGAGGATTAAGAGAGTTAATACTCACATGTATTGTATTTAGAACTGTCCCTGGTGCTTAATAAGTTTTAGCTGTTATTATAGAAAATACAGATAAACAATAAGAAAATAATAATCATATAATCCCAATGTCAAGAAATAACTACTGTTATTATTTTGGCATATCTTCCTTATGTCCTTTTTTCCCTGCATATATTTTACCCAAACATATAAATACTTCTGTAATTTAATTAGTTTCATAAAACAATGTCAGCCTGCATTAAGCAACATAGTATCTCCTCCTGCTTTATTAATTATGCATTAATACTCACCACGGGGTCTGGGGCAGTTCCCCAGAAACACATTCATTAGTATTTCACCAGCAGACCTGGGGATATCTGCACTAATGTGGAATAAAGACTGTTGATAGCCCTACATGTTGGGCTTTGCCTGAAAATTACACAAACTTTAGATTTTAGAGATTTTTGGAATTGTAGATTGTGAGCCATGGGTGTTCGTTTTGTCCCTCGCGGAGTAACATCTCCTCGAGAACAGGGGTTGTCTGTGTGCCTTTCTGTAACACCTCACATAGTGCTGGACGCATGAGTGCTCAGCATTGAACTGACTGATGTTCGTGCTAAAGCCGCAATTACAGTAAATCTAAGAAAGGGAATGTAGTAGGTTTTGGGTTATTCTGTGTGTTTCTTCTTGTGACACTGCTCTTGGGTATTATCTGTTTTATAGGCAGAAGTCAATTCGTCTGGAAAGACTATTGCTGAGTCAGACTTAAACCACCCTTTTTCACTAAATGATTTACAAGACAGTGCACCTACAACATTCCAGGGCGCTGCAGCCAGCACATCGGTATGGTTCTTGTCTTTCACGTGGATGCGTGTCTATGTCATTAGCATTGTTTGCAGTAGGAGGAGGAGATCCCTGGAGGAAATACCTGGTTTTCCCAACAGTTGGATTCTAGCCCAGCTCTCCCTCTCATGAATTACTATATTTTCTTGAGAAAGTTATTCACACCTTCTGGGTTTTTTGTAAATGGGGATAGACTAAATAATTTTTAGCTCCTATTGTCCCTCTGGAATTCTCTGTGTATTTCTTAGAAAAGTTAGCTTCAATGTAGTGCTACAGTTAGAATAAAACAAAATATACGCACATTAACCACTTTCTAAAAAAACAGCTTGTCTCTGGCAGGTCTGTGAAGCTGCGTGAAGGCAGTGACTTAATAGAGGACTGGAGAAAAAGATCTGCCTTAGATCTCCCTGCTCTGTCCAGTATAGTAGCTACTAGCCAGTGTGGCTATCTAAATTTATATTTAAATTATTCTGAATTCAATTAAAAATTCAGTTTCTCAGTCACACTGGCCACATTTCACGTAATTCATAGCCCTGTGTGGCTAATGGCTTCCATATTGAACAGCACAGATATTGGTCATTACCATCATCGCCCAGAGTTCTATGGGAGACGGCTGCCTTGTGCGTGGTTAAGTGTCCGATGAGTAGTTACTGAATGGAAGGTTGAATGAATGCTGTGGCCGTTGTTCACTGTGCCCTGATCGATCTATTGTCTAATTACTGGGGGGAGGTGGCTAGGCCCTGAAAGAGACTGATAAGAAAATGTGACTGAATTGTTGCAAAATAATTAAGATTATAGGGAAAAACATTGACTTTATATAAAAGATGAACTGTCTTCTGGCATCTTTTTGATTACAGGTTGTTTGACAGAGTAATCAAATTCTCCCCCCACCCCAGTTCATAGAAGTTTTAAAGAGTCAGGAAAATCGGAATAGAAGCTGGGCAAATGCAGGTTTGCCCTTTACTCAGGAATAACTTACTGTAAAATGGGGCTAAATGGGGTTGAGTGGCTCTCTGCTATTCAGAGAGTGAGGATGGCCGAGAAGTGGATTGGAGAGAACAGGGGAGGGTGGTGTGAAGGAAGTACTTGGAGGAGTGCGGGTGGAGGTACAAGAAAAAAGTGTATGTTGAGCGTTAACTGTTTTTACATGATCTATGTGTAAATTTATACATTGTAGAGGAGCATAATGAATTCATTTTAGTCAGGGTATGTTTTAAGTTTCCACCTTTAAAATTCAAATTGCTTTTTATTTTATAAATAGTTTTTTAGAAATAAAAACGTTCTATTACAGAGGAAAGTGGTAATCTCTTTTTCTCCTGTAAGGACAATCTCCTAATATTTGTGATGTGTTTGGATCTCTCTTTAGTTTATTTTCAATCTGTGTCAAGTTTCCCTCTTGCATATTCTAGTTATACTTACTCCAGATGCCGTTTATTTTATAATTAATTATTGTCTGTCTCACTTTCCAGGATGTAAGTTCCTTTAAGATCAGGGTTGTGTCCCCAGTGCTTGGTATAGCATCTTGTATATAGTGGGTGGTCAATATATATTTGTTGATTGAATGAATGAATTTTAGGATTAGCACTTTTTTAAAAAAAGTAGTACAGGTAAAGAAATCAAGACATTTTAAGTAAATTAGATAGCATAAGCAATAGTGTCGTTATTATAGTAGTATTTTTCATTTTAATTTTTAAAGTACATAAAACTTAAACTTATTTCGTAAATATTGTACCAATTCTGGTTAAAACACTGGCAAACAATAAGTCGTCTATAATTGTGAGTTAAGCTTTTAATTACATTTACATACAATCTCAGTGTAAGTCTGTAATCTGATCCCCGTGGAGGTCACTGAGACCTGGTTTTGGCTAAGGTGGCTGCTTTGCATGCCAGTGCAATGTAAGTTCCCGGAGATGTCCTGCATCGAGTCCCGGATAAGCCGCTGGTTTAGCACTGAGGGGGCGAGAGATTGCCAAAAGTCTAAATACAGCAGATAACAGCATTAGGCCATCTGTTGCTTGTTGATGCAGATTTTTAATCTATGTAGAAATGGGAAAAATACTGATTTAGTTTTATGTTCTTCCAGCCTGTCAGATTTTTTTTTCCTTTTCCCAGGGAGGTTCTGCATAAGCTGTTCCATTTTGTATTAAAAAGTGAACACAAAACTCCCTCACAGATGATGATTATTCCAGATTATTATAGAAAATTTTATATGTAACTTATCTGTGACTATGATTTTTAAAAATATTTAAATTTAACTAAATAAAACATCACATTTGTCCACCTTCCCAGAAATGGTTGCTTCACCTTAGTTAAGGAAATGGAAACTATTATGACTTAAGTCTTTACTCTGTGATATGCCTTTGGACAAGTATAGGCAAACAACAAAGATTTAGAAGTCCTACCACCAATCTTTTTTTAAAAAAGACTTTATTTATTTATTTTTAGAGAGAGGTGAAGGGAGGGAGAAAGAGAGAGAAACATCAATGCATGGTTGCCTCTTGTGTGCCCCCTACTGGGGACCTGGCCCGCCAACCAGGCATGTGCCCTGACCGGGAATCAAACTGGCGACGTTTTGGTTTGCATAACGATGCCCAGTGCACTGAATTATACCAGTCAGGGCCGCCCACCAAGCTTAAAACATTTTGCAAGCGCTAAAGCCAACTTGACTCTCCATTTGGCAGTTCAATATGGACTACAAAAATGTAGTCCAGTTAGTGCTTCAACTCCCAGTAAACTAAGTTTCTCAGGATCTAGTGCATAAACTTGGGTTGTTAGAGTTTTCCCTTAATGTGATTATTATAAATAGGAGGAATTTTAGAACTTTATGATACTGCAGCACTAGGTTTTAGTCAGTAATATATTATCCAAAAGGCACCAGAAATATGGAAACGATATTTAGTTTATAGTTTAGTTATTCCATGTTTAGTTTATATATAGATATAAAGCAATATATCTATATAAATATCTCCATTAAGTACATGTATTGTATTAAAATATCTAAATAATTTTTAGGGATTGTTTTAATCCCTATGTTTTAAGGGATTGTTGTTCTAACTACAAGTAATCACACTAATAAAGGTCCAAAAAGCTGTCTTAGTAAACTCATGACTTTTTTTTGTAACCTAGATCTGGTTAATAGTAATAATATTAATAATAACTGGCATTTAATAAGCAATTGTGTGTCCTAAGCACTTTATATCATTATCCTGTTTAATCTCACAATACTGAATTAGATATTAGCCTCATTGTACACATGTGGAAGCTGAGTCTGAGGTTGAATGAGTTTTTAGGGTAACGTGTATGAAGCTGAGTCTGAGGTTGAATGAGTTTTTAGGGTCACGGCTTCCTGTTTCAGTCAGGTGTGTGGGCAGAGTACTGTTCTCCCCTCAAACTAATAGAAAAAATAGCATATATAAAACAAAAGCTTTACACTGAGTCAGTCTCTTGTGCTGATTTCTGGATTGATAGGACCTCGTATTTTTAAAAATTTTCCTTAAGAACCCATCTCCCTTTATCAGCCTTGAGTACTTTTGCTCTCTCAGATAGTTTTAGCTTGGCTGAGCAATTGAAAGAATGGGATATTTCAAAGTGAATGTTTTATTGGCTGCTGTAACTCAGTTCAACTCAGTGAGTATTTATGAAGTCACTATATGACACCCGTGTCAGTGTAAGACACGTAAAACGCCGCAGCTTTGTGCATCAGCTCTCTTGGGCAAGCGGACTGCTCCCGGGAGTCCTGGAGTGTGGAGTCCAAGTCCAATTCCACGCGACTCTCCTTCAGCACCAGCACTGACATGTTTTTAACTCCAAGTCAGCCGTTCATGCTCCCACTGTGTTATTGGTCACTGCATTTGAGTGCTCCCAAAGACTAGTTTTAAGAAGTATGGATTATTTAAGCTTTTTAATGCTGAGGTGAATGTCAGATTTGAATTGTTATTTCTTCTGCAGGTAAATGAGGTGAGCAGTTTTTTCCAGATTGTTATAGCTGTTGGCAGCCCAAAGCCCATCCTCTTACCTTTCTAAAAAAGTATTTGAATTATATTATTGAATTCTTTTTTTCTTCTAAATATTACATTTTTCTCTCTAATGGAATGTATTTAAAATGTTTTATATTTGCTCAGTAAAGTTATTCTGAATAAAATATACATTCTTTTTTATTTCAAAGAATGTGTATTGCATTAATACAATCAGTATAAACTTATTCTCAATAAAAGAGTTAAAGGCCATTGGGTTATTACAGGTAGAATTAAGGTATCTATATAAATAAAGTGAAATTCCTACTGGAGAGCATTGTTGTTTCTAAACTATAATTAAGACTCTGACCCACTTGGCGCCACGTTGTGGTTGCGCTTTGAAGGAGCGTCACTGAAGGGCAGGGAGCAGGTGACCTCCAGTGCGTTTTGGAGGCACCTCGCGTCTCCCGCAGCCACCTCCACGTTTTTCTCAGGACACACCCAAGGGGCTCCTGACATCACGTAAAGTAACAGTTCAAACATATACTGAAGGTTCTTCTAGACTTGTGTTCAGTTCAGTTGATGAGAATTGTGAGGAGGGATAAGCCTGGTTTGAAAACCACATCTAATCATTGAATTTTTACAACAGTATTGCTGTGCAGAACACATGGTTTGAATTTATTTCTTCTGCTCTTTGATTGTTGGTGGAAGCATGTTGACATAGTAAGAAAATATTGAAAGAAACACGGTTCATGAGAGGCACACTGTTGAGAGTTGCCTTTTTTTGCCATTTAGGATGGCAAATTTTCAAGCAGAAAGTAGAAATCAAATGCTTCTCTCCTTGACTCTCCTGAAGGAGGGAGGTACCCAGAGGCCTAGCAGATTTTGTTGGAGTTGCAGCTGAGGGAGCGTAGAAAGCCCTGTATGGAGAATATGGGCAAAACAGAATAAGTCCTTGTCTTCCTAATTTGTGGTAAACTCCTCCTCTGTCTGGTGAGTACTCAGAGTAAGTTGGGTTGCTGTCTTACTCAGAAGGGTGAGTTATTAGTCTGAACAATGGGGTAATCCGTGGTAGTTTTGCCCTCAGTTGTATTTAGTGCTCTGAATTCTTTGTACTTTTGAATAGATGATAGGTATATGTCTAATTTTCTTCACCAGTTTCAAATAAAATTTCTTAAAATTTCCTAGTATGAAGTCCAGAACCCCGCGGGAGCATCCCTTCAACAACCCGTCCAACCTGTAGCTAAGAATACCTCCATGAGTCCTCGACAGCGCAGGGCCCAGCAGCAGAGTCAGAGAAGGCCGTCTGCTTCACCGGACGTAATCCAGGGCCAGCAGCCGAGAGACAACCACACTGATCATGGCGGGTCTGCTGTGTTGATCATCATCCTGACCTTGGCATTGGCAGCTCTTATATTCCGACGAATATATCTGGCCAATGAGTACGTATTTGACTTTGAGTTATAATAGTGGCTTATGTCTTAAGAGCTGTGACTCAACTGCTTCATTAAACATTCTGCATTGGGTATAATCTGAGAACTGTTTACAAAAAGTTATTTTGTATTACCCTTCATTCCTTTTCTGATCCTTATAAATTCAGTATAAATGTACCTAGACACTCAGACTGTGTCCTGCTCAGTTTAAGGGCTGGAAGTCAAGTCCTCCGTCTCACTGTATGACTGCTTTACAGGGAAACAATTTGTTGTTTCTCTTATTTCAGCTTCTTTGTGTAAATTTGGGGTAGTTTTCTGTATAGCCCTTTTAAATTTTTGCATAAAAGATAGTGTTTTAAGTTCCATTGAGTATCAGTAGTTACTCAATATCATTTATTGAGTACTCTGTTTCTACTTACGTGGAATGATTGAGGGATGAGAGTTGAAAGGGCAAAAACCCCTCCAATAGCTTCCTTACAAGGTCATTCATATTGGGATCACCCATTCTGTGACAAACTTTATGTCCTGAACATTCTTCAATGAAAGTTACTGTGTCAGTCAAACATCTATGAGGAAATGCAATTACATCTTTGTTATCGGATATTACTTGAAGAGGGAATAATGCTTTGTAACCACTTTGATGTACTTTATCCCATTCTCTCCAGTGAGCACGTAAGATTTAAAAAGAAAGAAAGCAATCCTCCACAGATCTGTGTTTTAAGGAAGGAAGGGTCCGAGCCAGAAATCACATAATTTTATCCCAGAAGTTAAGTGGGAGTATCTTAAGATTTGAATGGTCTGCTTTGAATTGTGTATCTTTTGAGATGTATATATGCCTACCTTTGTAATCACTATCAATTTAATTATTCTGAAATATGCATCATGTTGAACTATTTCATGAACCATATTAATAGAAAAGCTCAGGGCCCAAGCAACAATGATAGAAATTAGAAAAAAACTTTACTTGGAATTGTCCACCTAATCAAAGCCCGAGAAATAATTTCCAGTGCACGATCAGTGTGTAACATAGTGCAGGCTAGCCCCACATCCTCTGGTAGATGATTTCACCATCATGATGCTGAGCCAGAACATAGAGTCACAGAAGAACATTGCCTGCAGCATGTTCAGTGGCAACATGGGAGGCACTCTTTGAGAGTATTGTTAGTGCAGATTTAACTTTTATATAAATACAGGCAGTCCACAGCTTCCAGGAGGGCTAGGCTCTCAAAGTACATTTGTAAGTTAATTTTTTTACACGTCATTGTTGTAAATGGTGTTTAGGCTCTAGACCAGTCCATAAAAGTTAGTCTGTTATGTATCGTGAATAATTTGGGGGATGGTATCCATAAAGTTTTTATGTGGTTTTAACTAACGGAAATTATGGGCAAGATAGATGTGAAGTGATTTAGAGGCGCACGCAGTGTGCACTCCTGCAGGGGACATGGGCGCCGGTGGCCGCCAGACGCTGTTCCCGAGCCCCTCCCAGAGCCACTTTCCTTGGCGTCTAAAAGAAGAGCATACTGTATGCTACAATATAATACGTCATTGTCTTGAACTGTAATAAATGAACATTTTAAAAGTGTTTGCAGATTGTTTCTGTTATATCTACAGCTGTCGTCGGTAAAGTCCAAAACGCCCAAGGACTCGATGAAGACCTTGTTGCGTTGTGCCCGTCCTCTTCTACCTGATTAGCCTCTCTCCCCTCACTTGTCAGCTGACAGGCCACTTCCCTGTTCGTGCGGGGGTTTATTTGTCCGCACCTGATGCACATATCTGAAAGTGGCATCTTTAATAAATACTCCTTCCCTTTCAGCGCTAACATGTTACTTAAAAATCCTTAAGTTGTCCATCTGCCCCCCATTGTGGACTTCTTGAGCAAAATTTATCTTCGGGGCCATTCCTACTGAAACCCCACCTGATGGGCCTCCTCATAAAACTATTATTTTTTAAAGCCCCCTTTTACCCCATTATTTACAGTGTATGGTCAAAACCGGAGGTATGATTTGGCAGGTAAAGACTTAGGACTCATTCTTTTCCCAGTCCTCAGATTAAGGTAGCTCTGCGACTTTTTCTTTGGCCAACATAGTACCTGCCTACCTACCAAGGTAGTTACAATAGCATGCTTGAAAAGATATGTAATGTCTGTTTCACCTGTTAAGTGTTCAAGCAAATGAAACTTTCCCAGTTTTGTGTGTTGTGGGGCTTTTATGTAGCACTTTACATTTTCATGCTGCTTATTGTTTTTATTCTACTGAAATAAATGAATTTCATCAAAATTCTCAACTAACTTTTTTTAAAAACCTAAAAAATTGTTTCTTATTTTGACTATAGAGGTATAAAATTCCCATTTCAGGAGAATAAGAAATCTTTTTTTGTTATTTTTAGCAGTGCATATACTTTCTGATGTTTTGAGACCTCCCATTTTTATAGACCGGAATCAATAAACAAGTGAACCTCACACATTTGAACTTACTTGAGCAGAAACCTAGGCTGAAGAACTGAAAAGCCTGTATTATTTTATTACCTGCAAGTAAGTGTATGGAAGGTGAATGCATTTAGTGAACCTGGCTTTAACAGAGAATAGCGTGTGCATTAATGTGCACTGGGAAAGCCCTGTGGGAGGCCGCACATGGCTCAAAAGCTGTTTGGAACGCCTCTAACAGCTGCTTTCACAACTAGTTTGAGCTGCTGAATAAAACCAGTGACTTTATTCATACCTTGTTTTGACCGAAGGTGGTATTCTCTATGTCAACTGACCGTCTGTTCGCTCTACGTCCTTGAATATTCTGCCGCATCTGTTCCCTTCTCTCCATGCTTGCTGCCACTCCCCTAAGTATCCGTCATCTCTGAGTAGTGCAGCAACTTCCAACAGGTCGCCGGTCCTGCCCCATTCCCTACACTGCAGCCGGAGTCATGAGCGCACAGCTCTGACCCCGTCTCTCCACTGCCGTTATAGGCTCATAAGGCTGCGTGCGACCTGAGCACCTCCTGGCTGTCCAGTCTATCTGACCTTGGCAAACACCACTCTGCCTCCCCACAGCTCTGAGCCTGGCCCACGGGGGCCAGTCCTCTGTCCCAAGAAAAATGAACAGATGTTAAGGCTCTACATCCACTGCCTCGCACCACATACAAAATTAACTCAAAATGGGTCTAAGACCTTCATTTAAGAGCAAAAACTAGAAAATTCTTAGAAGAAAACAGTATATCTTTGTGACCATGGGTTAGGCAGTGATTTCTTAGATATGAGCTGAAAAAACACACACAAAGGAAAAGAGATAAAATAGAACTTTCTGTTTTAAAAGTTGTTACTTAGGAAGTGAGAAGACCAGACGGAGTGGGCGACGATATTGCAGACAACATGTCTGGTCAGGGACTTCTCTCCGGTCATCTACAGAACTCATAGCTCAGGCTGATGCGAACACTGCGCGAGGTTTGAGTGGACACTTGTACAGAGATACCCAGGTGGCCAGAACCACACGAAGAGTTGCTTTTCAGTCTTTAGGGACTCGCACATCGAAACCACAGTGAGAGACCACTTTGCTGTCACCGTGATGGCCAGAATAAAAAAAAGTGAAGCTGTAGAGAATTTGGAGCCTGCACACTGTTGGCAGGGAAGTAGAATGGGGCAGCCACTTTAAAAGGCTGTTTGGTAATTCCTCACAAAGTGAAACATAGAGTGACCACGTGACACAGCAGTTCTACTCCCAGGTAGTATGCAGGAGAAATGAAAACTCACACAGAATTGTACATTAAGATTCATAGTTGCATTGTTAATAGCCCAAAACTGGAAACTCAAATGCCCATCAACTGACGAATGGGTAAACAATGTGTTGTATCTATGCAATGGCATATTATTTGGTAATAAAAACGAAGTTACAATATACAACATGGATAAATCTTGAAAACGTTATGCAAGGTGAGCAAAGCCAGCCACAAAAGGGTACATGTAGTTTGGTTCCATTTCTGTGAAATGTCCAGGATAGGCAAATCCACAGAGACAAAGCAGGTGGGTGATTGCCAGGGCTGGAGGAAGGGGGAATGGGCAGTGAATTCTAGAGGGTATAAGATTTCTTTTGGGGAGATGAAAATGTTCTACAGTTAGTGGTGATAGTTGCACAACAACTTTAGACTGTACTAAAAACCCACACTTCAAAGGTGTGAATTCATGGTATGTGAATGGTATTTGAATAAAGCTGTTATAAAAGAAAAGTTATGCCATCTCCGACTGTGGTTTTCTTCCTACTGCAATCACATAGTTGAACTACTGAAAATAAGAGAGTCTTTGCCCTGACTGGTGTGACCAAGTTGGTTGGGTATCATCCTGCAAAGCAAAAGACTGCCGGTTGGATTCCCTGTGAGAGCACACGCATGCCTGGGCTGCAGTTTCAGTCCCTGGTCCAGGCGCTTGCCGTACTAGAGGCAAACGATAGATGTTTTGCTCACATGTCGATGTGTCTCTCTCTTTCTCCCTCCCTCCCCCTCTCTAAAAATAAATCTTTTTAAAAAAGTTTTAAAAATATTGGTAGGACCTAAAGTTGCACCTGGAACGCAATGAAACAAATATTTCTTGAAAACCAACATTCAATTCAAGGGTTCCAGCCAGTCCTTTATAGACGTGCTCCAAATAGAAGCAAGGAGAGAGATCTTTTGAACAAAATCTATGGGAAATGACGTTAATAGGTCTCTCCCCTTTCCCACTAAATCTCTGGCAGAAATGGGGCTTGTAAACAAGCTGCCTGAGTAATTCAGAGGAGTGGCCAGATTTGGGGACCACTGAATTAGTTCCCATACTGAATTATCCACTCCCAGTAGCTATCTAACTCACTGAATTTGGCTTCCTGCCACAAGGCACAACCGAAATGAAGTTGGGAATTGAAGTTAACTGGAGTTAGGAACGAAGTTTTTCCTGGTTGCCAGGTTCGGCACCCTGTTTTCTGCCCTCACTTTGCAGCACTGACTGCGCACTACGCTCCCACCTGAAACTCCTTTAGTTTTCACAGTCAGCCTGTTTAGCTAGTTTTGTGCTTTTGTTCTGGCAGCCCATCCATCCTCTAAAAGGGTAGATTCTCCAAGGTTTTGTGCTCGGACTTGGACCCCTTTTGTTTCCCTGGAAGATCTCACCTTTTTCTGTGATTGAATTGTTATCAAACACTGATGGCACCAAGTCTTTCTCCAGTCCAGACCTTTCTCTTGAGTTCCGGGCTTGTTTCCAGCTTGTTTCCGGGCTTGTTTCCAGCTGCCTACTGGGCAGCTTGGAGGCACCAGAGGTCCCAGAGTGCCTCCAACTCCACAGGTCAAAATGTACCTTACCCCCCCACCAAACGTGCCCACCTGTATTGGATATCAGTTAATGGTTGTACCATCACCAGACTTACTTCCACACTAGCACCTAGATATCACTGCTGACTTCTCTTACCTCCTACCTGTTCAGTCCCTAGTGTATTCTACTTCAGTGATAACTTGGCTGTGCCGTAGTCAAGTTCTGTCTTCCCTCCCCTTCCTCCGTCTTCCCCCTTTAGGACCTCATCTTTGTTTTATCATTATAACTTGCCTGATTCAACTGATTCTAGTGAGACATTTATAAAAATAAAATGAATCATGTCATTCCACTTTGCTAAGGAATCAAAAGAGCTCCTTTTGATTCTCAGATAATAAAAGCCTCATTTGGTTTCACTCCTGGCTACTGCCCCTCCTGACCTTTGTCCTTACCTCCCTAAGTACCTACGACACGAATGCTCTTCCCATTCCCAATTCCCAGGGTGCAACAGGCGAGCAGTAAGTTTTGAAACACTTTATTCTGTCAGGAGGTTAAATAAACATAGCCATGTGATTCCATGTCTTAGGATAGGCATCAAGTCTAATTTATGTGTTTGACATTATACATTTTATGGTTAAAAACCAAAGTTGAACTAATGCTCACGATAGGAAGAAGAACTTATATAATCCCGAATTCTTTGCTTTTTGCTTTCCTTCAAAATAAAAATGTAATTTATATTTTATTGTGTTTTTTGTTAATTTTGATGTGTTTTCATTGAAAAAATTAATATATATTTGGGGGGGAAAGCAAGCCTCCTTGGTCATAGCGTCTTTGCAAAGCACATGTCTTAGACAAGGAATAAAGCAACCCCGGGAAAATAGGTCGTTCGTGTGCTTCCTCAGCGTTTCCGGAGCGCGCTCGTACTCATGTCCATGTCCACGAAGCCTTCCCTGCAAATCCACTCAGCATCCACGCTGACTCCCTGGTGAGTGTGACAGACTGGTTTTATGTAGCCAAAGAGATGGATTAATGATTTCAGCAAAAAGTTGGCATGTTCAAGAGATTTAATTTTTTTATATAACAGTTTTAGCCAAAGCTGTTCTAGAACACAGCGGAAGCAGAGTTTTACAGGAGGACAAACCTGACTAATGACCAATCACTGAGCAGCAGGGAGGGCAAAGCCTTGGCATTTGAGTCACGTCCGGGGGAGTGCAGGGGTGGGGTGGGGCAAGAATCAGTATCAAATATTAAATCGGGAAGATCAGCCTGGCCAGCCACGCCCTCGCAGCCCCTTGGAGGAGGGCTGTCATGAGGCTGCCGACTATCAATGGCTAAGCCCGGGGGATTTGCCCCACGGCAGGCCCCTGGAAAGCGACTTGTGGCATCATAGATATTCACAAAATGCCTTATTTCACAAAACTCATTTTGTTCTTGCTTTGCTTGGTTCTTGTGGAGAACAGAAGGCCCAAGATGAAGAGATGGACAGGGCAGCTGGAAGTTCCCAGGCCGAGGTAAAGTCGTGGTGGTGGGGGCGGCAGGGCACAAACCCATCCTGTCACCAGCGGTGAGGGAGCAAAACTGGGCTGGGCCGAGCCTTCATCCTGATGTCTGTGTTTGGCTGAAGCATCGGGTTTCAGGCAGGTAGCTGAAAACTCGGCAGGGAAACCATCTCTGTATGTCTCAGGTAGTGCTGCTTTGTATCTCAGGATTATATCCTGCAGGGACCATGCATGGCCTGCTAAGTAGTCTCACTCAGTGTTTGGGGGCTGTCTATGGGAATTTAGCCTTGTCTATTAAGAAACAATGTACCCGGGAGTTGTCTTTAAATTATTCGATTGGGAATAACTTTATAATGGTGTTGGGTTTTAGTTTACTATTTTGAATCTTAGAAAAAGTGTTTGAAATTTGCCAGATTACCAGAAATATGCATCAGGACACTGGTGAATGCCACTTCAGGATGTAGTGGAAACATTTCCAAGAAATACCGGTTAGGTGCAGAATTTGCATCCAAGATCGTTACATTACTAACCAGAGTTCCTTAGTGACGTTTTGAAGTGACGCACAAAGCATGATAACTCCAGGCCTGATGCAGACGTAGCACAGCTGAGCGTGGAGAAAACAGCGAGTAGATAATGTAGACACCACGTGGGAGATGTCATGCATTTGTTTTCCATTCCACTGAGCATTGTGTGAGCTCGTGATTCTGAATATAAACTAGTATTTTGAGGCACATTTTTAGGTCAGTGTTCGATATTTTCAATCAGGCACTGCTCTCAGTGATGATTTTTTGAAACCGCACTGCTGATATGTGTGTACATTTCATTACAAATTACGTGCATGTACTCTTATAAACATGCATGTTAAAGCTTGATTGCTTCCTTATTTTTAGATAAGAACTATCTATAAGAGTCACATAGGAGTCTCTATAAGAGATGCTTCCTGCATCCACGAGGATCATCTTAAGCACCCCAGGTGTGTGGCCAGGCTTTGGAGTCTGCTGCCCTGAGAGGTGTGAATACTCTGCAGAGTCTAATCCCACTCAGTCAGAAAGCAAACGGATAAAAATCCAGGATGCGGGAAAGAGGTGCTGCTCTGGGGGACTTTGCCGGGTTTGTATTCAGAACATCGGCTGTTCAAACTGGAGGGGACCTCAGGGATCAGCTGGTCCAGCCATTCATTCCCTGAGTGCTAATTCTAGTCAATGTGCATAAGTGCTGTGTCAAAAGGGGGTTTCAGGGTTAGAAAAGCTTGGGAAGCCCTGGTTTAAGCCATTTTAAACAGATGTCTTATAGCAGAACTTTTAGAGCCTTATTATGCAAATGAACATTGTGAATCTTAAAAGGCATAAATTATGCCCTTTTAAACAAAACAAAGCAACAAAAACCAAAACAAACACCCTCTTCTAAAACCCAACCACACTTTTTTGGAGTATCTCGTAGGGGTTTCATAGAGCAGGCACGGGGAAACTCGCCTTTTACAGATGCCAGAATGTGGGATGGAAGGCACAAGTAATGAACACAGTTGGCTAGTGGCTTGACAGGCCTAGAACGTAGGTTTCTGATTCACACAGCCCAGAGAAAACGTGTTGTCTTGTTATGGAAAAGACGACTCAAGATGGCCTGGGAGTTTGCGAAGTGGGGTTTATTCACACATGCAGACCCAGAGGAGATAAGATCCAAATTCTGGGCGCCCGAGTTTAACCTGGGGCTTGCTTATATACTCTGTTACAAAAGCGAAAGAGGAGGGGGGAGCAGCTGCTAAAAGCAAGCACACAGAAGCAGAAGTGAAGGTTAGTGTTTTGGCCTTGAGATGACTGCTTATCGGGAGAGACTGCTGTCTGGGAACAGCTGCTGGTCAGCTCCTACCTAAGAATGGCTACTAATTAGCTATGTCCCATCACAGCCTGAAACTCTATTCCCTAAGAAAGTTGCTGGGCTTCCACACAAGCCCCTCAGGGATGCTTGGGGCCCCTCTGCAGCCTGTGCAGTCACCTCTCGGTCACTCCTCAGAAGACCCAGGTTCATTCCCAGATACTTGCACAACTGACTCTGACCCTTAAGCCTGAGGAGAATTCTTTTGGTTCTCAGGCTGGCGCTCAGTGCACTGAGCCGCACCAGCTAGGGCCGGTGAGAATTTCTTGAAATCCATCCCATGAGATGTTAAAGTGAGTGAAAAAAAATGAACATACAGGTTCAAAGAATATATAATAATTATTGAGCAGAGGGTGAAAAAGAGATAGCGGAAACAGCACACCAGAGAACATGGCTCCGGGCCTAACAGCACCCACCAGGCACGCACGGGGTCAAGCACTCACAGAGCTATGTCATTCAGTCTGTGCAAATTTCAGCCAAGCACCTGACTAAAGAATTATTTAATTACCAACGCGCAAGGGTTAAGCTGTACTACTAAACAGGGATAAAATTGCCCTGATAGTGTTAGAGCACTTCATCTCTGCAGGGTAGCTCCTTAGAAATCCTGTTCACACCCACACACATGCACACACAGAGTCACACACACCTGCCACATACAACATGGTTTCATGCATCCACACAGTATTCGATGCACATGGTCACACATACCATATGCATGGTATCACACACACATTCGCATGTAACACATATGGTCACACACACACGGTCATACACACTCTCACACACTATTAACCTGCAAACCTTCCCTGCCTCGCCTCAGCCAAGGCACCCTCCCAAAACCACTATTCTGCCCAGCACCTGCTTTTCCAAACACTGCCTCCGGTTTTCTGACCGTCTGTGTCTCTACTTATTGAGTCACTGCCTCCTGAGCGTGTTTTCCCTGAGCTGTTTGTTTTGTTCTGCTGTTCTTGTTTCGCAGCCTCCCAGCTTTCTTTCAACTCCTCCCCCACCCGGCGGCCTAAGTGGGCCTCCTGACCGCATGATTGCTTTCCTGCCAAGAGAGGCCCTTCTCCTTTGAGATCTGAAAATAAACTGAACTCTGGGACCTGGGAGTCTGGGTCTACCCTGAATAACAACTTCCTGTTCCCCAAGCCTTGGGTCCCCTTTCAAATTTCTTTTCCCATTTGCTGCCCCCTCAGTGCCACCTGCCCTCGGCCACCATTCCCTTGCTTTTCATCATGGTTCTGGTGGGCTGGACCCAGAAGCATCTTTGCTCTTCCACTACCCAGTGAGCCTCACCCCCACCCCACAGTCTGGGGAAGGTAATGGAGTCGGGAAGTCAAAGAAACCAGGTTCAGGCCCTGTTTTGCTGCTCCCTGACCATGTGGCCATGTTTCTTTATTTTTCTGAACCTTGTTTCTCCAACTGAAAAGGCGGGGTGGTGAGACCTTCCTCCCTGGGATGGTGGGTGGCCTCCTTGAGGGGGCGGCCCCTGAGGGCATGGTCATTATGATCACTCTTATTACTGCCAAATAAACCTCAACACATGGCACTAGCCCTGCTTCTCAAAGGCGTTGTGAACACATTTTTCTTTTTCTCTCTGCCCTCCCCCCACCAAGGCTGGGCTGGGGGTCCCATGAAGGTTCTGGCTGCTCCCCGGTGGGGCAGGGATTTGGGATCTGGCCCCTGGAGTCTGGGGTCCCAGGGCCCCGGCACTGGGCTGAGCCAGACCTCCTGCAGAAGGGTGAATGGCTCACACAAATAACCTAAGACTCAGGGCATCAGAGGGCTGAGTTAGTGAATAACTGGGCCCTTCAAAACAAATTCTAGACCCTCATTAATGGCACTGGGATTTCAATCCTCTCTCTTGCTGGTGCTGGCACTCCGGAACATCTGCACCCCTAATCCTCCCCTCTTAATGGACATGGGGACGGCTGACCTGGAGGGATTTGCTCCGTGGGAGGTGGAGGGGCAGTGACTCGCTGCCCTCACGATTTGATGTCTATGATCTGCTAAGCCCCGAGGATGCGCTCTTCCTCCTTCCCGGTCCCTGGGGTGTATTTGCTGTGGCATCTGAACTGGACCCCTCAGGCAGTCACTGTGTTGGAAACTGGGTCCCTGTTGAGGCTTGGGGAGGAGACCAGTGGGAGTGGAAGCTCCTTGGAAGCACCTGGACTGTGGTCACACATACGTGCTTCAAGAGAACTGGACTGAGGTCCTGTATCCCAGATGAAGGTGGGGGAAGAAGTCACACTGTACTCCCTCCTTGGATATGAGCTGCAATGGGCTTGTCTAAAAGCAAATCTCACCTCCCTGGCTCAGTGTGGCTCTCAGTTCGTTGAGCATTATCCTATAAACTGAAAAGTCACAGGTTTGATTCCCAGTCAGGGCACATGCCTAGGTTGTCAGTTTGGTCCCCGGTCGGGGTTTATAAAAGAGGCAACCAATTCTGTGTTTTTCACTCACAACAATGTTTCTCTCTCTCTCTCTTTGTTTCTGCCTTTTAAAGGTATCATGGCTTCTTCCTCCAGTTGCTTAACACCTGTCAATATTTTCCCCTTCCTTTTAGATAAGGACAACGTTTTTTTAATGTTTATTTATTGATGTTTTTAGAGAGAGAGAAAGGGAGAGAGAAACATTGATTTGTTGTTCTACTTATTTGTGTATTCATTGGTGGCTCTTGTATGTGCCCTGAACCTGCAACCTTGGTGTATTGGGATAATGCTCTTACCAACTGAGCTACCCGGCCCGGGCAGGAAAAATTTTTTAACATGATCTTCAAGGCTCTTCCCAGCCTGACCCCTGCTTGCTCCTGCAGCCTCATTCTGTCCATTTTATCTCATCCCTTCCCCCATTTCATCTAATGCCCATCCACTCACCCTTCAGCTAGGCCGCCTCACATTCCATGTGCCCCAAACAAAAGTATGGATGCATGGAGTTTAAATCCCTATAGGATACTCACCTGGGGATAATCCGGTAGTCAGATGTGAAGTTCTAGGGCAGGGGGGCATAGATTTAGAACTCATCAGGATGCTAATGACAACTGAAGCTACTAACATACACCAGCCTGCCAAGGACAGTGTGGAGAGAGAGAAGTCAGCTGGGACAAATGCCTTGGGGACACTGGCACTTAAGGGACAGGATGAGGAGGTGGCTGCAGTGGAGACTGAGAAGGAACTGTCAGAGCCGTAGGCGGAGACCGAGTGCTCTGCCGTTCCTGTCGGGGAAGCCGGCCCTCAGCAAGAGCACATGCAGGGCCTCAGGCTCTGGCACAAGTGAGGCAAGAAGTGCTTGGGAGTGGGGAAGTGGCAGGAGCATGTGGAACTCTCAGACTTCTCCTCGTTGGGAAATTTATTATTTTTTTAAATATTTTATTTATTTATATTTAGAGAGAGGAGGGGGAGGGAAAAAGAGAGGGAGGGAAACATCAATGTGAGAAAAATATTGACTTGTTGCCTCTCATATATGCCCAGACTGGGGACCTGCCCAACCCCTGCAACGCAGGCATGTGCCCTGACCCGGAATTGAACCGGTGGCCTTTTAGTTTGTGGGACAATGCCCAGCCAACTGAGCTACACCAGTCATGGTGAGAATTACTTATTTATTGGGAAAGGGAAGATTTTTTTTAAAGGAAATGTTGAAAGAAGAATATAATACCATACCTGTACTGCTGCCACTTTCCAATAAATTTTGTGTGAGGAGGATATGGGATCTTGACAAATTTTTCGTTTAGTTTGGTTCAAGGTGGGAGAGACCTGAATCCAGTTTGAATGCTGTTGAGAATGAGCTGTGAAAAAGGAAGGTGCTGAGGAAGCTGGGGTGAGGGTGTTTGAGGGCCGAGTTTGAAAGGGTCTGGGAGAAGGAGGGTCAGGTACTTAGCCCCCAGATACCCCAGAACCTACAAGGCTGAGGGAAGTGGAGATTTATGAGTTGCCTGCTCTCCCTCTTCACCTTCTCCCTGGATGTCTCTCAGGCATCTCGAAATCAGATGGCTCATAAGAATTAGGTGCATGCCCATCCCCACAAATGTGCCAGTTTTTACCATCTCCAGGAATGTCCCCATCATTCACCCAGGTGTCCAAGTTGTAAACCTGGGTCACCCTTGCCCCTCTTTTCCCCTCACGCCCCTTCCCAGTCCATCAGCCAGACCTTTGCACCTCCCTCAGACTTTATCACTTCTCTACACTGCCCCCAACCCTTGTCCAGGCACCATGTAGCCTCAGCAAGTTTTCTAACGGTCTCCCGTTCCCACACTGTCCTCCTAGTCTCCTCTACACGGGAGCCAAGTGATCTCTCATCAGGTCCTAAACCAGACCTTCCACCTCTCCTGCTCAGAATGTCCATGGGTCTCCCCACTCAGGGTCATACACATGAGGATCTTATGATCTGGTCCCTGGCCTTGTCTCCCACCTCCTTTCTGCAAGAAGGATCTCCTGCTGTCCTCCAGCCCACTGATTTTCTTACTATTTCACACACAAGCCAGACTCACCTCTGAACATTTGCACATGCTCTCCCCTCTCAGAATGCACTCAGATCTGCCCTAGGTTTGCTCCCTCCTCCCCTGCAGGTCTCAGAAGGCTTCCCTGACCACCCTCCACCCCAGCCAATCACTCTCTTATTCCTTACCCTGCTTTATTATATTTTTGTGGCATTCAGCACTTCCTGAAGTTACATTATTTATCTGTCTACATGTTATTATTTATCTCCCCAACAAAGTTATCAGCCCTGTGGAGGCAGTGAATATATGTTCTCCTCAGAACCTGAAGAGCATCTGGACAGAGTAGGTGCCCCATAGAAATGTGTTTAGCAAATGAATTTGAGTCCAGGAATTGAGGGATTGTATGACCAGAGTGTGGGACAGCTGTCCAGATAGGTGTTGGCATCCTTCAGGTTGGTGGGGGGTGGGGGGGTGGGGACTGAATGGAGTGGCAGAGCCCTCAGGGAAAGTGGGGGATAATGACTGGGAGGTCTCAAGCTGGACCAGGGGGCTCTGAGAGTAGAGCTATAAAATGGGAAGACCCAGCTGAAAGGCGAATCTGCTTCTTGGGTGGGAAGGGAGAGGGATGGGGGCAGGCCCACCTCTAGGCCAGCACTGAATACCCAGACTCCTTGCAGGTGTGGATATGGTATGTGTCTGCACCGTAAATATAAGGGCCACCAGCCACATGTGGTTATTGAGCCCATAAGTATTGCTGGTGTAACTGAGGAACTGAAAATTATTTTAATTAACTTAAGCAGCCACGTGTGGCTAATGGCCACTTTATTAATCAGTACAGCTTTAGACTTCCCATCAAACAATACTGTCAGGGCAGAGCCAGTAGCAAATGAAAGTTAAGAAGGATTTCAGAGGAAGATGTTGCAAAGAACAGGACCTCAGGAGAGGGAACATGTCATCTCCCTCTTACAGAGTTCATGCAGGAGGTATGCTTTTATTTTCTAAAAAATTGAATGAAATATGATAAGAACACTAAGTAAAATAGAGGTACATATAAATGATCAACAAACACTGAAAACAAAATCTCTTCATTTACTATCAAAACCTTAAGTAACGTACATACAACAAACATTATAGTAACACTGATTTCTGGTAAAGTTGCTTATTTTATTCTGTCAGAATTAGATCTCACATCCAAATGTCCAAATGACCTTTCCTTCCTTCCTTTCCTCCTTCCTTCCCTCCTTCTTTCTGTCCTTCCTTCTTTCCTTCCTCCCTCTCCCCCTCTCTCCTTTTCCTCTTTCTTTCTCTCCCCCCTTTTCTCCCTTCCTCCCTCCCTCCCTCTCCCTCTGTTTCTTCCTCCCCTCTTTTTCTCCTTCAGTGATAGTCCTGTCAGTAGGATCTTGCTTTAGGACATTTTGGATTTTATTGCTTTAGGGTTATGTGTGATGGTGGTGAGAAAAAATGTCGGGACAGAGCGAGTGTGAATGAGGGAGAAGAGAGAATTAACCTTTTGTCATCTCAGTTAGGGGAAACAGAGTGAACCAGGCTCCCTCAGCTCCAGCTTCTATCTGGGTGGCAGGAGAAACTGTTTACAGTTGGCCCTGGTCCGGGCGGGCTATGGATTGAGGGGATTGGACTCTGCAAACAGCTGCCAACTGGACTGATGTCAGCATCACGTCTGACTAGGACAAAACCAACATTTTAAAACTTTTACTGTATTTGTCTCAGATTTTTATTGATCATAAAACCAATATTATAACAACAGTAAGAAAAATGTTCAAACTCCCCACATTTTAATTCCTCCACCATTCAACCCAACTACTGTCTTCTAATCATAACCTTTGACGGTCGAAGCTTGTTGGGGTAGAATGGTGCTCTGCGGGGAGGCATGGGCTTTAGAAAGGCTCTGGAAGGGTCTGCTCAACCCTCAGCCTGCCGGGAGGGCCTGGGGTAGGGGTGGGGTGGGATGGGGTGGGGTAGGGAGGTGGGTGTGACTTTGAGCCTGATGGAGAAAAGGTGCTTAATGGTAGTTCTGGAAAGAAGTAATAATCTCCCCAAATAATCTCACTCAGTGCCTTGGAGGGCTGTGGAAAAATGTCTCTTGCTCATCTTTGCAGTCCCCTTTATAAGAAGAACCTTGTTGACGTGACCAAAATCTGGAAGGGAAAACCTCAGCCACTTCTCAGAGTGGAGGACCACGACTTCACCATGAGGCCTGCCTTTGGAGGTAGGGTCGTGTTCTTCCCTCGGCCTGGTGGGGCCTCGTCCCCAGGGCCGCCTGCTGCCGCTCAGTCCGTTCTCTCGGGAACTTTCCCTCTCACAGTCGGATCAGCCCATGGCTTCTGGAGTCACTCCTTCTCCCAAGGACGAGAGAGCGAGAAGGAAGCGAGTTGGGAGGGCCGCCGACTGAAGAGGAGCTGATGTACATTCAGAAAGGACAGGCCCTGTTACTGCCAACTTTCCTTTCCTAAAAAAATTAAGAGCTGGCCAGGAATCTGGACCCTAAATGTCTCCCTGGCTCAGGTACCCTGTGCCTAGCTGGAAAACTTGGGTTTTGAGGGGTCCCTTGCTTTTCACGCAATAACAACAATTTAGCAAAAGCCCCATTGCAAAGTCCCTCCGCAAACTTGTCCCTGTGGAGCTTCCCCAATTTTGGGGTCAGGGAGGCATGGTGTGGCCTGTGGCTGTGCCTTTCAGGAACTGGAGAAGTGCCACAGGAGAGTGGGAAGGAGCCAGCCGGCTGCTCTGTGCAGAGGCAGGGAGTGGGGTGAGGACAGCAGTGTGCATGCGGTACGGACCAACACCCACCTTGCTCGTGTGGGGAATCAATCAGAAGCCTGGAGCATTTTGGCTGATAGACCCTGGCCAAGACAGACCCAGGCAGGCTGGCATCCATTTCCCCTATCTTTGTTCTTGATCCTCACTTAGGTCCCAGCATTCTCCTGGGGCGGCAGGAAGGAGTAGGGGTGCCTGTGGGCGAGTCAGCTGCCCTCTCTGAGACTCCGCTGGGTGGTTGGTGAAAGGGGGTTGGTGCCGGCACTAAACCAGACAATGCATGTAGAGCCCCTAGCACATCCCTGTTCATGTCCCCTTAGAAAAGCCCAGCTTTCAGGCTTTCTTCTCTGTGTCTGTTAAGGGATTAAGACATTAATTTACGAAAAGGCCTCTGCATTTTAGAAGGTCCCAGAGCCTCCCACTCAATTCCCTGGGCTCTGACACCTGCAGAGCAACAGGAGAAAAGTTGGCAGCAGATCTCAGCCCGTGCCTGGTCTTCCTGCCTGGGAACACTGCTCACCACCGGCTGGTTCAGTGAGGAGGCCGCCGTCTCTCTGGGTGTCCTGGTTCCCTGGGTGCCTGCCATGAGTAACGTTGCCAAGGAATTTTATCAAAACAAAGTTTTCTTGAACAAGCAGTTCTAAAACAGCTGATTGGCTCCAGGAAGTCCAAGTCAGATGTCCCCGTCAGCAGGAAACTTCACCTTGCCTTCCTCGCAGAGCGTTGGTGAAGGTCCAGAGGGCCAGCTAGGTGGCTAGAACAATAATAAACAATAGTATGAATGACAGCCAACCCTCTTTTAGTGATTCGTCTCTGTGAGAGGCACCATTTGAATGGAGGCATTTACACACACAATCTTATTTTAGTCCTCACAACTGCTCTGTGAAGTAACTACTGTAATTATCCCTAGATGGGGAAACTGAGGTACAGAGAGGTGAATTGACTGACCCAGGCCACACTGCTGCTCAGGCTAGACCCCCTCCTTGCCTGGTCTCTTCCTCGTCTCCTCCACCAGTGCGTCGTCCCTCAGTGCCGGGCTGGCATATCCACTGGGCAGAAAGGCCATAGCATCTGAGGGCTCACAAATGATGCTCTTGGGCCCCCCCAAAATATTTTCATTTATTTTAAAATCAGAATAAAAAGAGAAATTTTTGGTAGAGAAATTGCTTTTTAATATATTCATCTCTATACCAATACAGTTGTAAAATGTGGTTTTTCATATGTTTTTATGGAGGGAGGGACTCGTGAAGGCAAAACCACCTAGGGGCCCACAGGAAGTTGCAGCGTGGCCCTGGCTGAGTGCACAGTGTTGTGGGGCAGGTGTGTGTGCTGGGGTGTGGGTGATATTCTGAACAACGTGTTGTAACTTCCTACCGGAGGCTGTTGGTGCTGGCAGGAGCCTGAGCAATTACCTCGTCATCTGAGCAATTCTGTAACTCACCAGTTTACAGAAGAAGAGGGTTAAGTGATAGCCACAGAAAAGCTGGGGGCAGAACTTGTTTTTTTTGAGATGTGAACTGCAAAATTGGAAGCCTGATAAAAATGCCCCCTCCTCTGGGAGAAAGTCAGCAGGTCCCGCAGCCAGTTCTCAGGGATGGCAGGTGAGGCCGGCCAGGTTCCCAGCAAACCTAGCTCTGAACAGAATCATCCAATGGGCTGCAACCCTCTCAGGGTGTTCCTTCCTCAAGCAGTGTTTGAGGAGCAAATTGGACTTCCTGTGTTCCAATCCCTGAAACTACTGGGCCCATTGGTGGGGACCACTGGAGTATGGGGGGTCAGACTAGTCCCCTGCCTGACTGAGTAAGCTTCTGAGGCTGGGGAAAGCCCTGACTTTGCTGGAAGCTGCAGAGGAAGAAGGCATCACCTCGAGCAGGTGCCATAAGACCTGAGGCTCTTACACAGCAGCTGTCATGACCTGAGTCACCAAAGCGCACAGTGGGGGCCACGCCTCCCTCCCCCCAGGGCAGTCGGTCTTCTGGGCACCTTCTATCCCCTGTAAGGCTTTCCTGGATGTCCAGATGTCACTTGGCAAGGAGAGGAGGGAGAGCACATAATGAGGTGTCAGCTCCACGCCCCCACAAGCCTATAAATAAGTAGTTCTGCAACTCCTGGAGTCCCAGCCAAGCAGGCTGGATGGGGCCATCGCGGGCGGGGCTTCTCCTTGCCTGCAGTTCCAGTGGCTGCTACAGACTTTAATCCCTGGGAGCGTCTGGAGGTGGCTTAGATCCCTGAAGCCTTCCCTGCGGATGCGCCTCATTGGGCAGAGGCACTGGCCAGGGGACGGGTGGGTCTCTGAGGAAGAGGAGGCTGCCAGACAGAACATAGGTGACTCTGCAAATAACAGAAGGTGCTCCTTCCTCAGGGGTAGCCCTGTGCATGGCCTTCTTAAGAGGCAGAGCCTGGGCCCAGCCTGCCCTGAAACCAGCCTAACACCTGCCTTCCCGGAGCAGTCGCGCACACCAAGCAGGTCATCTGAACAAAGATGTCCCGCCAAAGTTGTGGGGTATTTCTTCTCATTTCTGTCTTCTCTTCCTATTCACTTCTCTAAAAGAGACTTTCTTGTGGATCGATTTTTTTAAATGATTGATAGAGAGAAATTCATCTAAGACTCGATACCCCTTAGATGACTTTTCAGTGTGCAGAGAGAAAAGATTAAAAAGCTAGTAGCTTCCTAATAATCCCAGGGACCAGTCCAAAAAACAAATACCTTATCTAAGCTCCCAGCTACCTGATGTGGATGTGTCCCTGTTAAACGGGGCTCCAGAGGCCCACGGCTTCTCCTCCATTTGTTAGGAGAAATATTGTAATGCCGATTTTTTTAACATTTAAATTTAATTTTTTAAAAACTGTGGTAAACTATACACAACATAACATTTACCATTTTAGCCATTTTTAAGAGTACAGCTCAGTGGCATTAAGTGCATTCAGACTGTTGTAGAGTCGTCACCACCATCCCTCTCCAGAACTTTCTCATCTTCCCAGAGTGAAACTCTGAACCACTAAACACTGACTGCCCGCTGCCCTCTTCCCAGGCCCCTTGTGTTTCCTTGACTGTGTGTCAGGGTCTGTGACAACTGGGGACTCAGTGGTGAATAAGACAGCCACAGTTCTTGCAGTCTTTACACTCTAGGTGGGGAGACCAATGTTAATGAAATCCTCATATCAAGATGTCAAATTGTGTCCTGGCACAATTTGAGCTGGTTGAGCCCCAGCCTGCAAACTGGAAGGTCTCTGGTTCAATTCCTGGTTAGGGTACATACCTGGGCTGCAGGCCAAGTCCCCAGTAGGGGGTGTGCGGGAGGCCGCTCATTGATGTTTCTCTTGTACATCGAAGTTTCTCCACACTATGAGAGTCCTTTACATACAATTACTTTGCCTGAAACAATAGATTGTTTTCGGGGAGCTTACTGGGGAAACAGATAAATGATTAAGTGCAATCAAGTGTCACAGAGCGAAGTAGGACACCCCTACTGATGGAGTCAGTGAACCGAGGAAGTGGTCAGTTCTGCCAGAGAGAAAATCAGAGAAACCTTCATCCAGGAGGTGACACTCACAATGAGTCTAGAAAGATGTGCAGGGGTGACCCCAGTGGACAGAAAAAGGAAGACAAACCAGGGGGAAGGGAGCTCACTGGTGAGGGTGAACGTGCCTGGGCCTGAGCGGTGGCTGAGGGTGGCTGTCATCAGAGCAGGTTAGATGGAGCTCAGATATGTCGGTGGCGTGTCCACATGTGCAAGAGGCATTCTGTGTAGGGTGCAGCTGTGGGTGGGAAAGGAGGGAAGATGGCTCAGAAGTGGGCTCATTCTCCCTGCCCTGCCATGTGACGGCCCAGAACTCTGAGATCTCTGAATTCTGAAGTTGGACGTGGCCTTCTCGGTTGATATGAAGGTGTATTTGTCAAAGAAGTAGGATAAAATATGTGTTATTTTGAAGTTTCTTAGCCTCCAGTTGTACTCTTGGCTGGAATGGGCCTGCAAGTGTTGGACCTGCCCACAGAGTTCCGCTCCCCAGGGAGGAGTGGGGCGGAGGGGCGAGTGGGTCTGGAGAGGCAAACCCAGAGGTCAGTGTTGGGCAGGCTGACATTAAGTGAGTCAGGGAAGCCCAGGGGATGGGACCCTGCCTGTGACCATATCAACTTCTAGAACACAGGAGAACTTTTTCTGTGATAAATTTAAGCAACAAGCAGCTGAGTTAGCAGAGGAGGCAGGAAGCTTGGCTCATGTGCTTCTTCGAGCATCACCGGGCACCTGTGCAGTTCTCCGGTCCCACCCCAGGCCTCCTGCACCAGAGACTGGGGCTGAGGCCCAGGCAACTGGGTTCTCACAAGCCCTGCTTTGATGCTGGTTCCCAAAGGTGGAGAACCACTGGATGACTTCCAGAAGTAAGATTTTACAATGTCCCATGCCCAGTATCCATTTTCCTTTTGCTATCAAACTCTTTGCTCTCACCTCCACCAGCTGTCTCCGCTTTCTACCTTTCACTTACTCCTACCCACTGCACCTGCTGGGTCCAGGAGCCTGTTTCTGAGCCTCCGCCTCTCTGACTCTCTCCAATGGCCTCTCTCTTCTGGTGGCTCCCTCCCTCTGTGGTCTCTGTGGTGATGTAGCTCTTTCCTGGCTCTTTCTCTGGTCCTTGGGTCCCTTCTCCCCCACTGCACACACTCAGCCCCTTCTACAACCAGCTCTCCCTGACGGCGGCTCTCAGTCTCCCTCGAGAGCCCCATCTTTGACCCCAACTCTAATTGCTTAACTATTGTTAAAGTCTGAGAGAGGTCTTCACTGGTATGTAGCCAATCAAAGTTAGCATCCAACAGCAACCCTGCCCCACTGCCCAGTGCCCTGTCCTTACTTAGTGCGTGGCGATTTCCCACCTGAGCTAAGTCATCTACACTAGTATTTCTGTTGAAAACGAAGTACTTAAACTTTCAGCATTTCTGAAATACCAAGTCAGACAATATCTGTTTGTTGATTGGAGCATTTAGTCTATTTACCTTTACCGAATGATGTATATAGTGGTTTTAAATCTATCATCCTACTATATTCTTTTTATGCCCAACCTATTCCATATTTTTCTTTTTTCCCATTGTTGCTTTCTTTTGAACTGATTATTTTTGATTATTTTTGTTTTGTCTTTTCTATTTTAGTTTTGAAATGACATATTCTTACTATTTTTTGGTCGTTTGCCAGGAAACAACATGAATCACACTAGTTTGTTAATTAGCTGCTTTTACTATTCTCCTGGACGATGCCAAAGGCCTTGCTTGGAACACTTTTACTCTGGATATATTCCTCCCTACTTAAATGTTATTTTTGTTGCGTGTTTTGGTTTTTTGAACCCCACAATACATTATTAGCATTATTTTATGTAGTCAATGCTCACTCAGAATTATGCGTATATTTGGTATATCTGGCATTTTCATTGGTCCTCATTCATTCTTGCACATGCCGTTTTCCTTCTGGGGTCACATTCCTACTGCTTATAACACACCTCCATTCAGGCCAGGACGCTCACTGGCAAATTCTCTCAATTTTAGTTTGTCTGAAAATTCTATCTCACTTTCGCTCTTGAAGTGCCAGTGGGGAAGAAATGACATGCATCTTAATTTCAAAAATGAATAAATCCCTAACACGTGCTTTCCAGGACCACATGAGGAGAAATAACTAAGGGCAGAAAGGCCAGGAGTCACGTGAAGCCTGCGACTAAACGTGCGTTGGCCTTGTGCTGCCTCGACTCTGCCCCCTCCCTGACCTCGCTGCCTGAAGTCCCACCAGCGGCTTCCGTTTGGCTCACTGACTCCCTCTCTCAAAGCAGAAAACCCGCAGTGCTGTTGAGGAGCCAAGGCGTTAGTGCCTCCTTAGTTCAACTAGACTGTTTTCTTTCTAACCCCTGGTAAGACTCAGTGCTGCTCAAGACATAAAACTGTTCACGGAAAGGGGAGAAAGATCAGTCATTGGGAAGAATTTCTCCCAAAACCAGGGTGGGAGGGCCACAAAATGGAGAGTTCAGGAGAGCCTGGGAGTGTTAGCCCTGGCTGTGGGCAGGTCAAGGCAAAGGTCAACTCCATGCGGCTTAGACCAAGGAGGGCAGGGCTGTTGGTTGGCTCTGTTCAAACTCGAGGTTCCTGAACACACAGATTGTTCCCTGTGAACTTGACCTGCACTCCCACGTGGCCATGCCTCCAGAGCACGGAAACCTCCCTCCCAGGCTTTATCACATTTACCTTAGAAGGGCAGCCGGGGCTGTGGAGGGCAAGGCAGGCCCTGAGAACAGAGAGTCACAGTACCAGGTATCAAGCAAGCCGATATATTTTATCTATAAAATGTCCTTCGCCAAAACCAGCTCCTGGTTAAACACTGCGAGCATTATCTGAAAACCAGGCCATGGGAAGCGAGTCCAGAGAGGGTGATGGCTATATTGTTTCTTCCCTTTGGCTCCTGAAACCCTGGACGCTGCCGTTCCCACGGTGGGTGGGTCGAGTAGAGCACGCCTTCTAGGAGTAGCAGCACCCCCAGGGCTTGAGAGCTCAAACTCTGGGCCATTTTAACACGTCAGGTTAACCAAGGGTCCAGACTATGGGGAATCAACCAGCCCCACTTCCTGGCTGGCACTATTGGGAGCACAGAGCTCTGTGCAAGGGTGCAGGGGTCTGGGCAGTGGGAGAGGCCCCAGGCAGGCTGTGGGCAGACCCCTCTGTCATGTTGCCAGGCCGTCAGGAGAGAACAGCAGACTAACAGCCCTGAGGAGGGGGTCCTCCTCCCCACACTGAGAGTGCCACTTCTGCCACCTTCAAAGCACCCCTGGAGCCTGGAATAAGAAGAGAACATGGCTGTTAGAGCGGGGATTTCTCACGGGCCCTTAGTAGAGAAACACAGGAAATCTAAAGGATCAGCTTATACCTTGATTTTTCAGAGAGGAGAAAAGTAAAAATAAAAAGATAAAGTATTTCTTTATTTGTTTTATGTTTAAGAACTCAGAAAATACTCACAAAATCCTACTAGTAACACATAAAATGCTTCCATTCTATTGAGCTCAGCCAAAACCCCAAATCTTTAATGGTGGGATTGCAAGTATTAGCAAGCCTGTGGGAGAGGTTTGGGAGGCGTCTGTGAGCCCATCCCATGCCCTGTGCCACCTTCACAAGGACTCCCTGCCCCCGAGTCTGTGCTGAAACAAGCCTGAGGCTTCTGGTTCCTACTCTGTGGTAGGATCTCTGACCCTCCTCCTCTACCCTCTGCCAAAGCCGTGGTCCCTTCCAGTCCCTCTCATTCCCTAAGGACCAGACTCCCCCTGCCACCCCGAGGCTCTCCCCACTCAGGCCACCGTGCGTCAGGATGTTCTGGTGCTGCTGCACTCCCCACCCAGGGCTCAGAGGACCCAGGACATTGTCCTCTCCCCAGGAGAGCCAGTCCAGCTGCCACCTGACACTCTCAGACACCTTTGTGTGCCTGTGAGTGTAACAGCATTCCTTAACATGCTTAACAGGCACTGGTTTTTGGTTTTTCCTATTCTAGGTTTTTAAAACGTATTAAAATCTAAAAAAAACTACAGAAGCATAATATACATACAAAAAGTGCACAGATTATAAGTGTATAGCCCACTACATGAACTTACCAATGCAACCATCACTCAGACTGAGAAATAGAACAGGAACCCACAGATAATCACAGTTTTAGAAACCTTGTCACGGGCCGGATGCAACTGAGCACCGAGCTTCTGTGCTGTGTGTTTTCATGCTTCTCTCTGCCGTGTCCTGAAAGGGTTTTAAAACCTTGTACGGTGTCATCTTTCACTGAGATCTAACTGTGCACAGAGAAGATCTCATCTCCCACCATGTCAGAGGCTGCCAGAGGGCAGGCCCCCAGCTCTCTGTGAGGTACTCTGCAGGTAGAGTTTGAATGACTGAATGGACCCCACCCTGGGCGTGCAGACACCCCACCCCTACATCAGATGCTCTTGGGCCTCATTTTAGGTGTCACAGGAGGTGCTTTGGGGCAACACTAGTGGCTCTAGCCTGCAGAGATGGTCCTGGGATCAGAAGGCAGCAATCCAGGTCTTTGACTCATGCGACAAGCATGGATAAACATCCACCTGAGCCCAGGAAAGGCACATGAGGCAGACATGGTCTCTGCCCTCATGGAGAAAACTCAGGCACCCAGCATGTCAGGAAGTAGCAAGGAAATGTTCATAGAGTTGAAACCACTGCCTCACCCCTGTTCCAGTCAAGCTCCCCTGGGAAGCGGGTAGGGGCTGTCTCCCAGCCTGGTGGTGGAGAGCAATGTGCCTTAACCAGCTGTCTTTGCTCTTCTGCAGGCCCTGCCATCCCCGTGGGTGTGGATGTGCAGGTGGAGAGCCTGGACAGCATCTCGGAGGTGGACATGGTATGCAGTGCCCTTGGCGGGGCAGCCTGGAGTGTGGGGGTCTCGAGGCTAAGCTTCTGTGAGAGGCAGTGGCTGGTGGGGCTGCCTCGGTGCAGGCTGTGCTGGGTGGGCCAAGCCGGAGCTAAAGCAGGGATTCTGAAGCTTCGTGGGTAAAAATAATTTGGGGAGTTGGTTCAGTGCAGATCCCTGGGCCCTGCCCTATGCTTTCTGATTCAGTCTCTGGGAGAAAGGCCCAGCACTTCCTACTTTGAACACACTCCGCAAATGATGTGAGTGGTCAGATGGACCACACGTGGAGGAGATCGGGAGGTGAGAGTTTCCAGACTGAAATTCTGTACGGAAGGAAGCTCTCTGAGACATTTCTCCCATAGGACTTCACCATGACCCTGTACCTGCGGCACTACTGGAAGGATGAGAGGCTGTCCTTCTCCAGCACCAGCAACAAAAGCATGACCTTTGATGGCCGCCTGATAAAGAAGATCTGGGTCCCTGACATCTTCTTTGTTCACTCCAAAAGGTCGTTCACCCACGACACCACCAAGGACAACATCATGCTGCGGGTGTTCCCGGATGGGCATGTGCTCTACAGCATGAGGTGACTGCCCGTGGGGCTGTGGTTTCTTCGCCCAGCGCCGTTCTGATAGGTGTGCGTAGCCTCTTTGGCCCTGAAGAATTCGTCCTTGTGGTTGGGTCTGTGGGCCACATGTGGTGGTACAAGCCTTCCGATGCCTATGGGAACTCTCTAAGATGAAATGGTGACCCCAGGAGCTGGTGACTTCCCTGTTGTTAGGCATCTCAAGCCTGGGTTAGGAGGCTAGATGGGCCTGGATGAATTGAGGGAGGCAACAATAATCTTCTAGGTAACTTCCACCCCTGAGAGTTGGCGGATGATAGCTTACTGGTAATACAGATTTCTTAAAAAGAGCTACTGTTTATTGAATGTTGTTGCAGGTTGGCTTCTGGGCTAACTGGAATGGTTAGACAGTCTTATTCCCATCTCCCTGGCCTGCTGGTACAGTTCACCCAAATTAGATGCTAACACCTTGGGTGGGGCCTAGGGAGGGGGCCTAATCTTCCAGGTATCTCGGGGGTGGCTGGTGGAGAGTAATGACGAGAGAAGTGTGTGGATGTGAGCCGTTAGCAGCCAACACTCTCAGTAGCTAGGATACAGGCAGAACACCATAATATCTCCTACAGAAAGACAAAAGTTAAGATTCTGTAACTTAGATACCTAGGTTTCCAAACTTCTGAAGTAGACATGAGGAGGCAGCTGCTCTGTTTGGGTCCATATTCTCCTTACTCTGAGCAGGTGTAGAAGCCAATAACACGCTGCAGGAGCCAACGTGTGTGATTGCGTTTTCTAGGATTACGGTCACTGCCATGTGCAACATGGACTTCACCCACTTTCCCTTGGACTCCCAGACCTGTTCTTTGGAGCTGGAAAGCTGTGAGTATCAGTATGCTTAATGACAAATCTTTGCCCTACTCCCGCTCCAATATCTGTGCCATTTAGTAACCACGAGACTGAGTGCTGCCTGCCAGTATTGAGAACTGTTTACTCTTGGGCCAGTATAGAATTTCCCTGTTGCCTCACCCTGCCTCAGAAGCAAAGGAGTCAAATTAACTTATTTTTGTCTCCCCAAAGATGCATATACAGATGAAGATCTGATGCTCTATTGGAAGAATGGGGATGAATCCCTGAAAACAGATGAGAAGATCTCCCTGTCTCAGTTTCTGATTCAGAAATTTCACACCACGTCCAGACTGGCCTTCTACAGTAGCACCGGTAGCTAATTTTGTGTGTGTGTGTGTGTTTCTTTTTTAAAATTTATTTATTTTCAATCACAGTTTACATCCAATATTATTCCGTGTTAGTGTCAGGTGTACAGAATAGTGGTTATACAATCATATACTTTGTAAAGTGGCCTGGTAGCTAACTTTTGCACGGTCTGATTCAAATATGAAAGAAAACAGAATTTTTCTTCGGCTTTAACCTTTATCCTCCTAAGGAAAATACATTCTTCTTATTAAAATAATTCATAGTCTTTCAAAACAGAAACAGCACTTAAAAGCAGAGAGTAAAAAAGTTGCTGCCCTCTGAAATCCCACGGCCAGAGGTAATCATTCCTAGCAATTTTACAAACACCCTTGCAGACATCTTACCTTAGTTATGTAATTTCCTGACAGTGGGGTTATATTTTACATGCTGATCTGCAAGCTGATTCATTTGACTTAATGATATGGACAGATAGCTTTCCAAGACAATGTGTTTATACATATATTTACATCTACAGGTGCATTTTTGATGCTGGTGTAACATCTTCTTGCACCCTGGGCCATGTTTGGTTTTGAGAGGATGCATTTGTCAGCTCTTCTCTAATCCCACCATTCATCCTTGTATTAATTTCTTAGGACTATCATAACCAAATACCACAAACTGGGTGCTTGCTTCTTCGGAAGGCTCCAGGGAAGACTCCTTCCTTGCCTCCTATTAGTACTGGTGGTTGCTGCATCACTCCAGCCTATCTCCCTACTTACACGGCATTCTTCCTGTGTCTGTGTGTCTTCCCATGGTCTGGTCTTTGTGTATCTATGTCCAAATTTCCCTCTTCTCCAAGGACGTCAATCATTGGATTATGGACCATCTAATCCAATCTTACGGCCTCATCTTACCTTGATTACATGTGCAAAGATCCTATTTCAAAATCAAGCTCCATTCACAGGTATTGAGAGTGAGGACTTCAACATATTTTTCTAGGGGACACAATTCAGTCTACAACTGCCCTGCAGTAGCAGTGGGACCCTGGATGACTTCTCACTTCATTACCCTTTGTCCAGTGCTGAGAAGCCAAGGCCCTCCCATGGGAAGATTTTGTGCTACTGTCTGTCCCTGCATGGCCACCATCTCCTCGTTCACTTGCCCCCATCCACACCCCTCTGTTCACAACATCAAAGACTGGAAAAAAGCGGGTCCAGTCAGTCATTTTGGTGGTGAGACAGCCCAAGCCTGCTTCGCTTTATGCCTAGAGTACCCAACCTCATCCCTCTCTTCTCTTTAATTCTGGTATGTAGTGCCACACAGTTTTCTTCTCTCATCTATTCTTGGAAAGTTCAAATAAATTCTCTTTCTAAAACCATTATTAAGAGTTTCTTGGGGACTTCTGGTCAAGATGGTGACATAGGCAGACATAGCTCACCTCTTTGTACAAACACATCAAAGTTACAACTAAAATATAGAACAATCATCACCTAGAACCATCATAAATCAAGTTGAATGGAAGTCTGACAACTACAGAATTAAAGAAACCACATCCATTCAGACTGGTAGGAGGGGTGCAGACATGAAATGGCCTGGTCCCGCACCCATGTGTGGTGGATAAAAATTCGGGAGGGATATCTTGGGAGTGAGGAGCCCCAACTCCACACCAGGCCCCCCAGCCCAGGGTTCCAGTGCCAGAAAGACAAGTTCCACAACTTCTGACTGCAAAAACCAGTAGGGATTGAGTCAATAGAAGAAACTGCCAGAGCACAAAGCACTTCCTCTTAAGGAATCCACGCACATGGACTCACATACTCAGACTCACTCTTTCTGAGCTCCAGCACCAGGGTAGCAGCTTGAAAGGTACCAGTGGCATACAGGGAGGAACTGAAGTGTCTGGCATCAAGGCGAGCAGAGGCCATTGTCCCTATTCTGAACCCTCCCCCTACAAAGTCACAAAGCCACAAAGCCGGCAAGCTGGTGCCATATCTGAGACTCCATCAGCCTGGTTGACACTTTTTGTCCCATGTTGGAGATCCCCATGGACTCTGCCCCACCCTATTAACAGGTCTACCGAAGCTGCTTTTCCATATGAATGACTACTCTTGGCTTATACTTCACAACTTCCTAAACCTTCTCAAACAAGTAACAGCTGACCTCAGGGAGCCCCAGGCCCAGCACTAGCAACAGCCAGCCGAGATTCATAGCTTGGCTTCACCTGGGAATCTCCAAGCCCAGCACAAGTAGCAGTCATCTCAGATTGCTTTATAGCTCAGGCAGGATTGCCCCAGGCAAAACACAAATGGGGGGTGCTGGCCTTGCCCTGCACCACCCAGGAAACCCCAGAGGCTTCATGCCTAGTGAGCAGCTACAGACCATGTTAGAGCACCACTACTGTGCCCTGCACAGCTGATCCTCCATGGTGGGTAGAGGTTGGTGGTCAGTGGTAACATCCAGTCCTTGTAGCTGATTGGCCTGGGTAAATCCCTCCCATTGACCTGCCAACGGCAATCAAGGCAAAACTACAGGAGGAGGATGTACTCAGGCTACATGGAGAGTACACCTTGAGAATCCAGCTTGGGTGATAGAGGAGTCTGTGCCACTGGAACCTATGGAACACCTACTGCATTAGGCCACACTACCAAGACACAGAGTCAAAGCAGGTCTTCCTAACACATAGAAACAAACACAGGGAGTCTGCCAAAACAAAGAGACAAAGAAACATGGCCTAAATGAAAGAACAGAACAAAACTCCAGAAAAAAGAGCTAAACAAAATGGAGATAAGCAATCTATTAGATGCAAAGTTCAAAACACTGGTTATAAGGCTGCTCGAGGAACTTAGTGAGGACCTCAACAGCATAAGAAAGATCCAGTCAGATATGAAGGACACTCTAATTGAAATAAAGAACAATTTACAAGGAAACAACAGTAGAGTGGATGAAGCCAAGGACCAAATCAATGATTTGGAACATAAGGAAGGCAAAAACAACCAACCAGAACAACAAGAAGAAAAAATAATCCCCCAAAATGAGGATAGTATAAGCAGCCTCTGGTGTAACTTCAAGAGGTCTAATGTTCACATGATGGGGTACCAAAAGAAGAAGAGAAAGAGCAAGAAATTGGAAATCTATTTGGAAAAATAATGAAAGAAAACTTCCCTAATTTGGTGAAGGGAATAGACATGCAAGCCCAGGAAGTACAGAGAATCCCAACAAGATGGATACAAAAAGGAATACTCCAAGACTCATCATAATTAAAATGCCAAGGTTAAAGATAAAAAGAGAATCTTAAAAGCAGCAAGAGAAAAGCAATTAGTTACTTACAGGGGAGTTTCCATAAAAATGTCAGTTGATTTCTCAAAAGAAACTTTGCAGGCTAGAAAGGATTGACAAGAAATATTCAAAGTCATGAAAAGTGGGGACCTACAGCCAAAATTGTTCTACACAGCAAAGCTGTCATTGAGGATCAAAAAGCAGAGAAAGGGCATTCCAGACAAGAAAAAACTAAAGGGATTCATTATCACCAAACCATTATTATATGAAATGTTAAAGGGAGTTATTTACAAAAAAGAAGAACATCAAAACAATGAACAATAAAATGGCAAAAATATGTATTTATCAACAATTGAATCTAAAAAACAAACTAAGCAACCAGGAAGAACAGAGACAGAATCATGGATACAGAGTGTTTTGATGTTATAAGATGGGAGGGTGGATCGGGGGATGGGTGATAAAGTGAGGGGATTAAGAAGTACAAATAGTTCATTACAGAATAGCCGTGGGGACGTACAGTACAGTATGGGAAATGGGGTAACCAAAGAACTTATACACATGCCCCATGGACATGCACAAGTTGTGGGGGTTGCCTGAGGGAGTGTGGAGCACTGGGTGGAGGAGGGCAGAGGGGGAAAAATCAGGACAATTGTAATAGCATAATCAATAAAATATAATTAAAAAAGAGTTTCTTACTTAACTTTTATAATGTGCCATTGTTTTGAGCACTTTATATGAATGAACTAATTTCTACCCAACAAACCTATGATGTAGATGTTATTACCCAAGTTTACAGATGAGAAAACTGAGACGAGGAGGAATTAAGGCTTGTTGAAGTCTCATAGTGGGTAAGTGGCCAGGCAAACTGCCGTAGTCACTATGCGCACTTCTCTTAGCTGTTTTCTACGTAGGGATATCAGGCTTGTTTGTTCATTTGTTTTGTCCCCTGTTTGAGCCTTTCTGGAGCCCAGATTAAACTGCAACTTGTTTCTGCTTGTGTTATTTACTATGTGCCAACAAGCGGGTTTATCATCCTGTCCCTCAGGGGCTATGGGCTCACCCAGGAGAGCTCTGTGTAGAACACGCAGTGTACATTTTCAAAGCTTCTGGTTCACTCCTCGTGTTTCCAAGGCAACTCTCCCTGGTTTTCTTAGACAGAGAGAAAAGATAATGGAGCCGTCCTTCATGGAATGAAAGCAGCTTTCAGTCCTTTCAGAAAAGCCTTGTGCAAACCTAGGAAAAAATATGATTTGCTTCATGGGTAGCAATTTAAGCTGATGAGATTGGACAAAGGATATGGGAGGAATAACTGATTAGTAGTTTCTGTCATATTTAAAGAGCACTTTCTGTTTATCCACTGCACTAAAAGCTCTTGCCTCATTCAAACAACCCCCAAACCTACACACTAATCACACGTCAAGCTTGTCTACACGCTACCACTCTTCCAACCTTTTCCTATTGACCCAACCCTTCTGTTACCTGACTCAGTACTAACTTTCCAGTTCAGCCAGATGGTGTTTGTCACCTCAGCAGAATTTCTCTGGTGCATTTCTGAGGTCTACCTGCATCCCAACAACCAGGAGAGTGTGTTCAACAAGCAGATATCTGGGCACCATTGCAGCTAATGAGTCCGAATCTCAGGTGGTGGAGCCCAGGGATCTGCATGTTTGACATGTGATTCTTCTGCACATCAGAAGTCAAAGACCACTGCTTTTAACCAATGTGGTTCTCAAACTATGGTGCTCAGACCAGCAGCCTCAGGATCACCTGGGAACTGTGGAGGTGGAGCCCAGCCACCTGTTCTAACAAGTCCTTCAGAGCTGGTGTGCACAGATTGCCAGGCCCCGCCTCTCACAGTTTCTCATTGGTAGGTCCTGTGTGGGCCCCAAGAATTTTCATTTCTAACTAGCTCCCAGTGATGTTCTTGCACCTGGTCCAGAAACACCACTTTGAGGACCACTCTCTAAGTCAATGTTTCTCATCTCCGGCTGCACCTGGGAAATCTTTTCATTGTTGTTAGCTAGTACTTTTTTTTTTTTTAATCATGGTAGGCCCTCAGTGGCTACTGCTGAAGTGAAGGGGCATCATTTGAGAGGAGTCCTGGCCTGGGTATTGGAGACATGAGCTCTGACCTGACTTCATCTTGACTCAGGCGAGGTCTTAGAAAAGCCTCTGGGAGTCTCCTCAAGTCCTGTATAAAAGGATCAGACTCAATCTAGATTTCAACGATTTACATAACACCATCCTGAAGTTTGTCTCACATACCTACTACGCTGTCATGGACTCATTTTTTTCAAAAAGTCAACTCTCCTCTTGTAGTTTATTTTGACGAGGCAGTTTACATCACTATCATTATGGGAAACTGGTATCATTTGCCATAAATAGAAGATGACTTTAATAATAAAGGCAATGAACACAAACACAGAAGTCCCTGCCTCTGTATTCCTGAAATCATCTTGTTGTGCATCATTGTGTGCACCCCCAGCTCTGAGGCACAGAGCTGGGTCATCTCTGAGCTCTGTTGTTTTCCAACAAGACAGGGCTGAGACGGGAGTGGGGTGGGTGTGCACACAGCTTCAGCGCACTGTGCACGTCTACACTGTTCTTAACACCGTCTTGGTCCCAGTGGCTGGGTGATAATATTATGCATCATTTGAAACCATAACATTTCTATCCTTTTTTTTTAACAACCATTAATCGGTGATTCTCTAGTTGCCAGAATGAAATAGGTAATGTCTATATCCTCATTTTTTCCTGAGGAATGAGCAAGCAGTGACTTGCGTAAGACCAGTGGAGTGACTTCTACACGGCGGATGGAGTGTCAGAAGTAGAAATGATGTCAGACTTCAGAGTCATGTGAATGACTTATTTCTTCTTGTGATGAATGTGGAGATTGACAGAGCTGACCAATCTCACAATAAGGACAGTGACAAGGGCCCATTTCTGCTGGCTCCTGCCTCAGTGGTATTGGCTTCAAAAAAATAGGTCCAGTTACTCAGGAAATGTGGGTTTGGTTTGCAAAAAAACAAAAACCAAAGAAACCCAAAAAACTTAGCCTAGACCTCAATTTATTTCTACCTTTTCCCAAAATGCTGTGAAGAGATTTTAGATAATACTGAATAAAACAGTAAATGCACTAAGTACTGGCAATATATTTATTCACAGGAGAGAGGGTTTAGATTTTGGAAAGGAAGTATATTACATGAAGCCAATTGATCATTCATGTTTGACTTTCTGCTGAAGAGGAGACCAATGTCAGGGAAAGCAGGCTCGTGGGGAAGCAGTTTGCTGCTGCCCCTCAGGTAGAAACTCACTGGCTTCTCCCTTGTGTCCCCCAGGCTGGTACAACCGTCTGTACATTAACTTCACGCTGCGTCGGCACATCTTCTTCTTCCTGCTCCAAACTTACTTCCCTGCCACCCTGATGGTCATGCTGTCCTGGGTGTCCTTCTGGATTGACCGCAGAGCTGTGCCTGCCAGAGTTTCACTGGGTAAAAGCATTTGATAAGGTGTGGTAGGGTGGTTTTTTTTTTTTAAACTGATCTCTGTGTAAAGAAAAAGTAAAACCATTATTTAGAGTTCTTAAGTGGATGGGCTGTCAGAATCAGAAGGAGCAGATATTCCCCTGTTTCTTATCTTCACCACTCCCATGCCACCCTCAGTTTCCTGGGCTGCATTAAGAAGACCATTGGGAGCTAAAAGGCCATCAGCTCTGCTCAAACCATCTCACAGAGATAGAGAGCCTGTTTGGGGTGTAGCCTGCCACTCCCGTCAGTGTCAGAGCTCAGTACTTTGATGTAGAAGACAATTTCACAAATGCCGAAAACTTACTGTGTAAATGCAAAAACCTGTTTGCTGGCCTTGTTTAGACAGACTAAGAGTTTGGAGGCAGGGCCCATGTTACGGGATTTCTGGGAAGGAAAGGGCTGTACTCCCTGCTGACTTGTGGTTTTAGTCCTTTGCTGACCACTGAATTCCAGAGTGGACGTTTACAACTAATTATTGTAAATCTGGACAAAATCAGGTTGGGCCCTGAGAAATGCGAGGGTTTGACCAGCAGGGCAGTGTGAAGGGAACTAGCACGAGAGGTGTGTGGGAATCCCCACAGTCTTCGTGGACTTGGAAATGTGGATTAGATGAGGGAAAGTGTGCTCGTGCCTCAAGCACAGACCTTTAGTCTCTGTGTTGATCCCGCACTTGAACAGGTCCTTTCTGCAGCCCTGCTGCTCTTGTCACCCACTGCCTAGAACCCCCATGTCCCAAGTACTTACAGTGAAAGGTGGCAAGCAGCAGGCTGGCCGGGAGTGCAGCCTGGCTGCTGGTGGGGCAGACCCTTGCACCTCTACAAGGTGGAAACACGTGCAGGGATTTCTTGTTTGATTTAAGAGATGGCAGATGTAACGTGGTGACTTAGCGAAACGGGGAGGAAGCAGTTGTGCACCCCCGTCAGCGGCTGAACTAAAAGCTGGGTGTTGCAGGTATCAACACGGTGCTGACCATGTCCACCATCATCACGGGCGTGAACGCCTCCATGCCCCGAGTCTCCTACGTCAAGGCCGTGGACATCTACCTCTGGGTCAGCTTTGTGTTCGTGTTCCTCTCGGTGCTGGAGTACGCAGCGGTCAACTACCTGACCACGGTGCAGGAGCGGAAGGAACGGAAGCTGCAGGAGAAGGTGAGAGAAGTTTCCTTCATTTCCTTGTCTGAGTCCAGGCTGCTGGGAGAATGAGAATGGGGTGAAAGGGGACTGCATGTAGAAAAGTGAGAGGTTTATGCAAGCAGAGAGTGATCCATTTTAGAGCAGGTTCTAACGTCTTCCATAAAGGATCCCATCAGGCAGAAAGTCTTTGGACAAAGACTAGGGTCAGAAAGTCCTGGGTTCTTAGGCCTAGCTCTGCCATCTATGCTGGGCCTCAGTTTTCCCATCTGTAAAAATGTGTAAAAGAATCTTCACCCCACCTTCCTTCCAGGGTTATTGTAAGGGTCACGTAAAATAAAGTACCACATTTTTCAGACTATAAGATGCAACCCCCCCAATTTGGGAGCAATAATGGTTGTTAATGCTGCTTTGAGTTCTGTTTACATTTACATTGGTAAAATATTATGTTATTTATGTTATTAAATATTTTATCACATTTTTTTGCTTCAAAATTTTTTTCCCTATTTTCCTCCTCTAAACCTGGGTATGTCTTATGGTCCGAAAAATACAGTGTGTCAAAGTTGTTTTGTAACTGTAGGGCTCTAGACACACATAAGTATTAATATTATTATTGAACATGTCTAGAGAAAATGCCTTCATATCCTATGGCCAGATAAGGCAAGAGTTCTGGAATAAAAAGCTCCTTTATTTATCAGTGATTGGGCTCAGTAAAAACTCAGCCACATATGACCTTAGTCTTTAGGGTCATTGGAAATACTATGCTATCTATACTGTACTGCCCCGTAATGTACTAAGCTACACTGTATTATGAGATAGAATACAAACGGGAGGGGGGCGGGGGGTCAAAGGCAATGTATATGGGCCTTGACACAGGGAGGGTCAGTCTGTCCCATTCATATCCAGATTGTGGTTAACCACAGTAAAAAATAAAATGCCAACTTGTTACCAAATCATTGCTAGTCGTTGGACTAATCAAAACAGACATTCACCTAAGAAGTGTAGTGATCAGGGGACATGCAAGTCCCGCGTTTGTGCCCACCCAGGTGGCTGGTAGCTCCTCAGCGTGGGGGATTTTAAATTTTCAGAAAAGAGGATGTTTTGGCTTTTCAAAAAGTCTTTCAATGCTCATGTTACACCTGCTAAAAATTTCCACATTGTCTCCAAGTGCGCTAGATTGTTTAAAAATTTATATTTAAAGTTCTATGCAAACCTTTTTTACTTCAGCATTTGAATATTTGTTCAGATTAATAGTAATCTGTATATTGATCATTATCAAATGACTTTGGGTTATATGTAAACACTTTTGAGTTATCATCTGTTAGACTTCTCTGTATAGAGCTGTTCGAAAACATAACAAAGACTTCATCCGACAAGGAAGGGCTTATGAACTGTTAACTGCAAATGTAACCTGTACTTGGGCAGTTCACTAACCTGTTACCATGAGTTGGGGCCCGCTGTTTGCCAGTGATGATATGACACCGACTAAAGAGAAATGGGAAATCCACACGTGGGGAGACAGGTCCCAAGCCCAGCTGCCTGTCTGTGAGAACAGACACCCAGGAGGTGAGAGCCCTTCCCCCGCTGCTGGGACACAAGCCATTTAAAGGGGGAGAAGCTGCACTGTATTATGAGATACACGCTGCAGTTGCTGGCGAACAGACAGTGGTGGGAAGGCACATAGTCTGTCTCCTGCTGCCCCACAGAGAAACCACAGTTGTGAAAATGGCCCCCAGGGGAGTGCAGGTTCCCAAACTAGGAGCCAAGGAGCACCTGGCCTAGAGTCACACCTCAATGCTAAAAATGAAGATTCTGGGGCCGAATCCCAGACCTACTGAGTCAGAGTCTCTGGGGATGGCATCCTGGAATCTGCACTATTAATAAGGTCCTAGGTGATTCTGATATTCCCTGAAGTCCACTCTCTGCTCTGCAAAGGGCAAAGCTGACTGGAGTCTGCTAGTCTCACCCTGCTTCAAATGGGGGACCCACGCTGCTTTGGGTTAAAGGTAGGGGTTGGGGGGCGGGGTGGTCTGCCTCCATTGCCCGAGCTCGAATGCTCAGGCTGATTATCCAGTCCTGTTCAACATGCCAGGAGCTGCTTACTTTCTCTTAGAAACATAATCTTTGACATTTCCTGATTCTAACTCAAAATCTTTGGAGAAAATCTGTTTCCATGTTAGCAGAATGAGTTTCTGTTTTGAGAAAGGAAAAGAAGTGAAGGCCTGTGCCTTTAACAACAATGACAACGACAAAAGGCTCCAGTGAGCCTTTTTGCGACATGTCACAATTGAACCAAAGTTTGGGTGTGATTATATCTAAATGCAAATAATTGAATAGATGACCTCCGATTGATCTTTTATCCCTAAGTCCATGAGTAAGTCTATTCTAGGAATGTATTAATGTGCTGCCTAGTTATTGTGGCTGATGGGATGAGACATAGGAAACAATAATGAAACTGTCGTGCCTGATTAAAAAATTAGGCCCCAAACCACCAAAGATTTCTTCAGTTGTAAGATTTCTTCAAGTGTAAGAATACTTCAAGTAATTCTAATTTTCCATAAAATCATCCATCTATTTTTGCATTCTTTTGTGATTTCAAGATTCATAACAATAGGGGGCAGGTTGTGAAACGTCATTATCTCACTTTCCCAAATAAAAAAACAGGGGCCTCTGAGGGCTGAGAGCCAGGTCAGAAACACGTACACATCTGCAGGTTGGGAGGAACACACCCTCGGCCCTCCGGCTGTGCCAGGCAGGCCGCGTGCCTTTGGCCAGCGCGACCAGCGCAGCGCCAGCTGGAGCCCTCCTTTGCTCACTCAGATTGTGGGAGAAGTTAAGCAAGACCATTTCCTTCCCTCCAACTTATAATTCATAAACATTTTCACACTTGCAGAAACAAGTTAACAAAATAGGATAATATACACCGTATGCTTGCCCTGATATCCAACGTTGCTGACATGTTGCCATCTCTGTGTGATCTCTCTCTGTAAACATAGGCCTGCTGGTGTAGTGGAACCATTTAAAAACACACTGCAGGCATCGTGACCCTTTACCCTTACACGTAGCTCTTTAGAGGAAGAACAGTCTCCCAGCGCAAAGAGGTGAAGTCCCATGACTGGAATAAAAATGTATAGGTTTAAAGTCCTGACTCTGAGACTAGCTGTGTGATCTCAGGAGAACTGTATAGCTTCTCTGTATCTTAGTTTTGGCCTCTGCAACTGTGGGCATTTGGACTAAGTCAGCGGTTCTAGACCCTGGCTACATAGTAAAATCATGTGGGTGGGCTTTAAGTTAGACTAGAGTGGATTATGGGTGTGGCCACTTTAAGAGTTTCCCAGGTGACTCTAATATGCCGCCAAGAGTAGCGAATACCTAGGCTAAGTGATCTCTGGGGATCCTTCTAGCTTTGCCTTTCTGTGGTTCTCAGTAGCCATGAGGCTTTGTTCTAGGCCCAGGCCACCTCCTCTGCCCCCGTCGCAAGGCCTGACCATGCCTGACACCTTCCCTTGTGCTTGCTGCCCACAGTTCCCGGGTATGTGTGGAATGCTTCACTCAAGAACCATGATGCTGGATGGAAGCTACAGTGAGTCTGAGGCCAACAGCTTGGCTGGGTACCCAAGAAGCCACATTCTGACAGAAGAAGAAAGGCAGGACAAAATAGTGGTCCACCTGGCCCTGAGCAATGAATCTAATTCCTCCAGGAAGAAGGACCTTCTGAAGGGTCAGATGGGTCTTCGCTTCTTCCAGAACACCCACATCATTGACAAATACTCCAGAGTGATATTCCCTGCCTCCTACATATTTTTCAACTTAATTTATTGGTCAGTGCTTTCCTAGGGGCTACAAGACTGTGCCTGGGAAAGGGCCTACACATCTGCGGGGCCTGGCCAGCCACCAGCACATGGACCTGCTGACCACACCCCCCTCAGAGGCAGAGCAGTAGCCTCTGGACTCCTGTGAGCAGCATCCCCGACCTCATGGGTTTGCCCCTCATTCATGCTGTGTTCTGCCCTACTTCATGTCTTTCTGGGATTGTCTTCTCCTGTCCTTGTGTGTGAACAGCTTATGAGAGCCACCTCCTATATGAAAAGATTCAAATGCCTTCCACAAGTTCTGAGACCCCTATGAGGCCTAGGATTGAGTTGTGAAGGAAAGGGAGAAATGAAAGGCAAGCTTAGGGGTAATCTGGATAGGAGACAGGAAATTAGGATAAAAAATAGGAATAAGACATCTGTAAACACATACAACTGGATTAAGTGCCTACCCAAGAAGGAGAAAAGCTTAGATTCAGACAGGAAATCATTTGACCTGTGTGAGTCTGGCAATTGGCATGGTCTTGCAATATTAGGGGACATTCACCCAACCAGTCCCCCACTTATTAACGATGGGGCGCCAGGTGCTGTGGAAATGATCAGGCAGACGTTCTCTTTTCATGGAGAACTCCTCTAAGCCCCTGCTCATTCTACATCTAGCAGAAAGCTCTTCAGCTCTCCTCCCGCCCTCCACCCCTAGGTACCCCACACGCCCATCCTGTTGGCTGGTGCTTTTCCTGCTAAGTCTGTCTACAAAAGCATTTCCTGTCTCCTATGAGGCCCCCAAGAAGCCAGCTCATTGCCCTGTCTTGGAATCTCCATGTAGGATAAGCCTAGCGCTGGGGAGGGACAGGGACAAGAGAATTAGTGACAACAGAACTTGGTCGGGGTGGAAGGAGGCTTGGGTCTGCTGCAGAAATTTATTTCAGATGTCATCTTACCTCCCTCTCGATGCTTCTGCCCCAGCAGGTGTCCTCAATAATCCCTGTGCCCACGCCCCGCCCCCACCCCGACACCCGCCAGCTGTACCAATCAGAGCACCCCATGCCCTAGAGTAATTTCTCCCTTCCACAAGCTAGTGACTCTTTCCACTAATGCAGCTAAACTCAGATTAGGAAAGCAATCTGATTTATTGACTCTATAGTATATTTTTAATGACTATTCCCCTTAACTCTGTTTTAGGTGTTTGCTAGTCAATGTAGTAGAATCTTTAATTAGTACAGGATATGCTTTTGAGAACGAGACATTTTCTTTAAATCCCAGCACTTGGAATTAGAAGGCTGTTCTAGGACAAACAGCCTTCTAAGTCAGTAAGATTTCTTGCTTACTGAAGGAAGTTCTCTTTTCCCCACTGGCCCTACCACCTTGCTGCTTAGAGTCTGGGTGTCTGGTGCTTTGGTCAAGAGCAGACAAATGGCGGCCCTGGCCAGGTAGGTCAGCTGGTTGGAGCGTGGTCCCGATGCACTAAGGTTGCAGGTTTGCTCTCCAGACAGGGCACATGCAAGCATCAACTAATGATTATATGAATAAGTGGAACAACAAATCACTGTTTCTTTCTCTCTCTCCCTTCCCCCTTTTCTCTCCATCTCTAAAATAAATTTTCTTAAAAAGAGTAGACAAATAGTACAGCCAAAGATAGTGTAAGCCTGCCTTAAATCAGGTATGTACCGGCCTGTGGAATCTGCTCCACAGCCCATGCCTCCCAGGGGCAGGATTCTTGGTTTCTGAGGATTGGAGCACACAGGGATACCAGAGCTTCCAGAAGTTTCAACTCAGGGGCCGGTAGCTACCTGATCCTCTCACGCCCTCAGCATGACTGACTGCACAGTTGCTCTCTGCATCCCAGCTTCTCTCCGCCTTCCCCAGGGCCAGGCCCTCTCCCACTCCTCTGTTCTCATACCCACTCCCCGTGTGTCCCTGGTGCCAGACACTTGGTTCACTACTCCATCGTTTATGGTGAAGAACCAGCTCATCATCTCTAGTTACCAGCCCTCATCTGAGCTATGGCCTCCAGCTCCCTGGTCCAGAGGGTGTGTAATTCAAGAAGCTTAACTCTCAGTGTGATGGACTCTGGGAAACAATGTGAATTAGATTACCTTGGGCAACTACAAGCTGAGGAAGTCCCCAAGACCACTCTCAGGTTTAATAATTCTCTAGGAGTTTAAGGATTTGGAGAAAAAGAAATGTACATGCTAGATGTACATGTAGAAAAGGATACACTAAACCAATGCTATCCAATATAGTAGCCACTAGCCATGTATCTATTTAAATTTAAATGAAAGTTAAATAAAATAAAAAGTTTAGTCTCTCGGTTGTACTAGTCACATTTTAAGTGCTCTGCTCAATAGCCACAAATGGCTAGGAGCTGCTGTATTGTACAGTGCAGATCGATAGAACATTCCCTCAACCATAGAAAGTACTATTCATGCTTCTTTAGATGAAAGAGTCAGCCTGAGAGAAGGCCTGGAAGAGGCAGGAAAATTTGGGATTGCAGAGTATAGGGCTGGTGGAGCAGGTCACTTGCTTTGGCTGGATCCCAGGCTAGGGGAAGAGGAAGTGAGAGAAAAGAGACCCCCCTCTTTCTAAAACCCTAGGGGTCAAGGCAGGTGGCCCATGCCAGTGGTAGTGAGGACAGCTTCCTCTTCATGGAATTGCCTGGCCCAAGGCCACTGGATTTCCCAGCCTCGTGGACAAATGAAGACTGAAAGTGTGTAAACAAGGATAATTCAGTGGGACAGGCATCTGGATTTGCTGAGAAACTCTTGCTCTCTAGAGACTCAATACTAAGTCACAATACTGCTCAAAGAATAATTATTATATTGTAATTAAATTTATCACATTACTTGGTTGTTTTATTTAATTTTAACACTGCTCTGACTACATTGGCTTCAAAAATTGAGGCTCATATAACATGGTAGTCTGTTCACACTTTGAAAAAATAAAAATGTATTTTTAACTAGCTCATGTGTTTAATTGGAGTTAATTCTATAGCAGACATACAGGACCACAAGTGGCATTTTATCATGTGGGACCACGATGGAATGACACCATTGTATTTTAGCAGTGCCTTACTGCAGAGCAATGGTCTGACTGCGTGAGAACAGTGAGAGATTAAAGGAGGGAAAAAGGAGACAGCAGTCGGAGTAGAAACTAGAAACTAAGGAAATGTTGAGAACATGAAAATTTTTCATCCTGAGGCAGACAGAGGAATAAATATAATTATTTTTAGGGATGCTTGAATGATACTTTATTTCACTGAATCTAGGACACCATCAAATGTGAATAAGATGCACCCATACTTTATATACCACCCACTATTTCTTTAAGAAACATTTCTAATTAAATTATAGCATGCCAATGATTATAAGATGAACCCTGATTTCACCAGTATTGAATTGTGAAAACTATGCATGTTAGAATAAAAGCAATACACACTATACAAAAGTTGGTGATCAAGCACACTTTTTTGACACTGAGGAGGCAACATTTATTACACACCTGTCTTCAAAGCTTTGTGCCTGAGTGGGGGGATGGGGGTTGTGGCAGATAAAGATATTAATGGAAAACACCTGTCAGTCATTCACAAACTTACACTGTAGTGGGCGTGGTTCGAAGGAGGGAGAGCTCACAGAACTTGAGGAGTAAATTCCAACTGTGTTAAATCTTGAGCAATGGATAGATGTAATTTCAACTAGTAAAAAAGGAGGGGGTGTGATGATTGTGGGGGAGGGGTAGGGGGTCGATGGAAGTGGAAGAGAGGAGGATAAATGACGATGGAAAAAATTAAATAAAGACAGAAAATAATAGGAGGGGAAGGAACAATAACATGGCAGAAGGAAAGCTCAGGTGTGTTCAGGGGACAGTGAACAGATACCCTATTAAATGTACAAAAGTCTCGGGTTCTCACCCTTCTGTTTCCATGGTCTTGGCTTGAAGGGTTCTTCTAGGCTTGTTCCACGTAGAATAAACCCGGGGAAGAGATCTGACTGGTCTGGCCTGGGCCATGCATGTCAAAGATAACCAAAGCTCTGTGCCGTGTGTACGTTCAGAAAGTGTGGTCT